>MRSU01011229.1:0-55354 GCA_008369845.1 Trichomonas gallinae
TTTTTCTGGGCAAAACGATAATTTTCAATACCGCATTGAAAAATTGAGACCGCTATTTGGTCGCGGAGCGGACCCTTAAGCATTTTAAGAAATTTAATATCGATTAACAGATTCTCTATCACATTAAGAATACTGTAATATATATAATATTGTTCAATTAGCTTTCTATTATTAATTCTAAAACGAAAATCTTCATACAAATAAGAATGACCTATTTGGATTTTAAAATTTGGTTTTTATATATCTATAGATGCATATTGTAATGTGTTACACTCTCGGTATAAATTGATGTTTTAAAATGACTTTACAAATTAATTTTGACGTGTAAAGTGTCGATTTTTTAGAAAAAAAATAATTTACGTCACAAACATGACAACTTTTTTTTTAATATTTACTAATTATGTCCTTTGGATCTTGAACGCTATAGTTAACAACCCTCAGGGCTTCTTTGATGATAGCATCCTCTGATTCTTCTTCTCCGTTGTCCGAATCTTGTAATGCAGACATGTATCTTTTTTCTAAGTCATCTTCTGCTATGTCATCAACGAAGTCCTCTTCTTCTTCAAGAGCGGACTGTAGAATAGAGCTGTATTGCTGAGAAACCGATTTAATTGGAGAATTATAAACATCAGATTTAATTGGCGAATGATAGACTTCTGGATAGAAATTCTCATCCTCTTCCTCCTCATGGACGGTGTTTTCAGACATTTGGCTCTGACTGAATGACTTAATTTTAGATTTAAGATCTTCAATGGATAAATCGTCTGCTTCGTTGTCTGACTTAAGCAAATCGTCATGTGTTTGGTGTAAGTCTGTGTCATCATTAAGAATGGCTTCATAATCCTCTTCTTCTTCAAATTTATATTGAATTGGAGTTGCTGGCTGAGATATTTCGGATTTGTATGGAGATGATAATATATCACTCTGTGGTTCATATGATTCTGACTTCTTATATGGACTATCTAGCTCAGAAAAGTTAGATGCGCGAGCTAAAACATCTTCATAATGAATTTCAACTTTTTCTGCGACATCAGATAACTGTTTGATGTCTGCTTGAAGCTGTGCAATTATTGCTTGTTTTGATGCTAAATCTTTTTGTAATTGTCGAATTTTGCCCATTTTTTCAGCAGTAGCCTTGTCTAAAGCGTCCAATGTTGCCTCTTCACGCTCACAGCCTGCATTTTTGGACTCAAGAGATTGTAAATCAAGTTTAATTTGTCTTTGTGTTGATTGTAATTGTTTTTCTTGGCTTTGAAGCTGCTGATTTTGTGATAAAATGGTAGAATATGTCTTCTCAAGTGTTTCTATTGATGATTGGAGGCGTGTTAGCTGTGAATCTTCAGTTGATTTTTTATTTCGTGCTTCGTTGAGTTTTTTCATCGAATCCGCGATTTGTAATTTCATTTGCTTATACTCTTCTTCATCATGATCACGTGCTTCCTTCGATGTTTGACGAAAAGAAGAAATTTTTTCATTTTCTTCTTCAATAACTTTATGTTGTTTTGTAATTTCTGCTAATTTAGACGAAAAATCAGTTCTCTTTGACTTGATTGATGTCTTCTTTTGATTATCTTGAAGTTGAATTTGCAAATTTTTTAATTCTTGCTTTGCTTCTTCGCTAGTATTGAAAGCTGGCATGTTTAGCTTATTCTGATCAATATAAGAGTTCAATTTTGAAAGTAAATCAATAATATTAAGAGATTCGATATCTAAATTCGCGATTATTGGCAATGGAGCCCTTTTTTGTGGAGAACTACGTTTTGGAGATGATTGTCCTGAGAATCTTACATCATCTGGCTTGATTATTGAAAGTCTCGAATAATCTTGAGATGATCTCATTGACATTCTTTAAAGAGAAATAAACCAATATTTTATTAACAGTCAAATCAATCATTTTTATTATATTATGATACAAACAAAAGCAAAAAATAATTAATTAATATAGTTTTCAAGACATGTTGATATATGAGCTCATCTCTATGAATAATAAGTTAAAGCATTGATAGAGATACTATTTTGCAGAATTTGAAATTTTTGGTTTGGATGATGGCTGAATGAATATGTAAATGAATAGCACGATTAAATATGCGGATGCGCAAACAACAAAGTAAATTTCTTCTGGTAAATATGACATCATGATGTTAATTAACATATGGATCAGTGAGCCGCCTGTTCTCACTATAGAGAGAATTGTTCCTCTATGGCTGGCCGGATAAAACTCTTTTCTAGCTGAAACCATGTGCGAAGTTGTTATTCCATCCATGAACCCAAGAATAATGGTTACCATGTAAGCCAAGATATCATTATCTGCGCTAAGATAACCGCAAATGTTTCCTATCATAAAACCAATTAAAACAAAATTCAAAAACTTACTATCAATCTTGAATTGTTCGACTACTGTATATGCTGATGTTCCTAATGAAAGTGAAACTGTGTATGTTGCCATTATCATTGAAAATGGAAGATTTTGATTCAAAAAGTTAGTAGATAATTGTGTTTTGAATAAACCAGTGCTCAAACAGTAAATAGTGTCAATCATACCAACCTTAATTGTCTCCAAATCGATTGATCTATCTATTTCTGCTTTCTTTTCAGATTTTTCTTTATTTATCTTTCTTTTTGTTCCTGAGGAGATAGAGAAGTAAATTGGGAGTGAAATGACGATATCAATTAACAGTACAGACTTGAATAACGAAACAACATCGAAATTTTTAACAATTTTGTCAATTACGTTAGTAAAAGCAACATCAATGATGAGGCTAAATAGAGAGCGTTGTTCTAATAGAATGCTGCGGTCGTATGATGATAATTCGTAATCTGTTGAAACTTCAACGAGCCAGTGGTCAAATCCGATCTTTGCAAGTACGTATGAAAAGCCCCAAAACAATTTACTCACAACAGCAAGCTGTGTTTGCTCTGTAAATGATAAAATAATGAGAGACACAATTTTAGTAAAGCAACTGAGCATAATCACGAACCTGTTTCCAACCTTATCGAGTATTGGTCCGCAAACCATGCCCCCAAAGAGCGTAGCAGCTTGTTGAACAACTGATAAAGTATGAATTAGCTGTTTCGGATAATCCTTGAACACGAAGAACTTATTGGTATATGTAATTATTGCCTGGTCTGGTATTAGTATTGCAAAATAGGCGAAATAATACGCGATTTGTACTTTGCGAAATGCAGGGTTTTGGCTGCTCTTACCTCTAAAGAAAGCCCAAGCTAGAACTACCAATCCCAGTGAGTAATATGTTCGCTTAATGATTGAATCAGTAAGCTCCATATAATCGAAATTAAATAATAAAATTTTGACGACTGGAGTTTACATGTCAAAAATGTTCTTCCTCCTTTTTATTGTTAGTTAATTTTTTTCATGGTATATTTGACCTTTGCACACCTATTATGGCACACATTTGGCCAAAATTCAGTGAAATATATCGTTTTTAATATATTTTAAAATTCTTTAGGTTAAGCACTGATTGTAATGTGATCAATGAGTTCTCATGGTTCTATGGATCTATCTCTCAAGCTTGGATCAACATGGCCTTGTGGATTTGAGTCTCAGTCTTTTATCGCAAAGAAAAAAATTATGATAGTCGGGATATTATCAAGAATGAAATATTTAGATTCACCTTTAAAAATACTGATAGATTCTGTTGATTTTAGTACAAAATAGTAATGAAATCGAAAATGAAAAATAATGCATCCAAAATGTTATTTTAAGCAAGCACATCGCAGAATTTTGATCGTCATCGTTTGCGGAGCGTTCGCAAAAGGAAAAATATATAAAAAAATTCATGTTATGTAAATATCAATTTATTTTTACGTGTCAAAATCGTGTAACTTTCCCAAAAAGTGCATCAATCTTCTGTGCCTAAATGTTTCACGAAAAGCAAAACGTTTACGTGACATATTTGACATGTAAATGGTGTAAAAGTGGCATTATTTACAGGTGCAACATCCATTTCGAGACGCATTATGGTTCAGGACATTTATAAATACGCTAGAGTTTTTTTCGGGTCATTGTATCATCACTCTGTTTCAAACTAAGACAGATGAAGCCCTTTATATATATATATATGAAATCGCACCAATAAAATATGATTATTTGTGATAAAACCTTCGAATTTTACCGAAGATGTATTTGAAAAAGTGAAACTATATGGATTTACACCATCTTTAGGTAAAAAGTATTTCGAATATTGCTGATCACTCACACAAAAATGCTTTACAATGTAAATTGAAAAATATTAAAAACAAAAACATAATAGAACTTTATCTATATAAAAACATATTATTCAATCATTGGTTCTTCGTAGGTCCAAACAGTGCGTTCGTAAGCCTCATGCATCTCTTTTTTGAAGAACTTCGTTAGGTTAATTGTCGGGTAGTATCCTTTCATGTGTGGATATTTCTGGTCTTCTACTGCCTGCTTGATTATTTTGAACGCTTTGGTTGTCTCAGGGATATCCATTGGCCCTGACCCTTCATAGTGGCTCATGTTCTGGTGGAGAATTCCAATGCTGTATATTCCTAAAACTCCAAACATTACGTTGTCAGGCAAATCAACTCTATCTGCAAAAAGCGCAACAATTCCTGTTCCTCTTTGCATGAAAACGCTGTTACATAGCAGGGAGCCACCACTACCGATTAAAACTTTGCAGTCCGCGAAAAGCAAAGCTGTTTCATTTAATCTTTTTTGCACATAGAAATCTTCGAGCTCAATATCAGGGAACTCTATCTTTAATACGTTTTTAAGCTCTGGGACATTGGTAAAATGTCTCCGTTCTGTCTCTTTACGATTAACGAATTTATATTTCGTCGGTTTTATATTTTCAAGCTTAAGATACTTGCGGAACAGTTTCGACATACGAGGAAGACAGAATGTATTGTATTCATGGGCCATTTCTTCTGGTCTTAAATAATACAATTGATCGCAATGAACAGCATTTCTTCCAATAACAACTATTTCAAAGTGTCCCATTCCTACATTTTCCAGATGCTCTTTGAATATAGGCACTGATTGATAATTTGTAATAATTATTGGATTCATCTTCAAAACTTCTTCTGGATAAATGAATAATGCTCCAAATACATCATGAACAAAATGCCCATATGTATTCCATGAAATTCTAAGGAAAATTCCAAGTTGTACAGTTTGGCAACAACTTACTGTATAAGGAGGAGGTGGTGGGCGTGCATTTGCTGTTAATGACACATTTCGTCTGTAAACGATATAATCTGCCGTAACAAATACATCTTCCAAATGGTAAAACTTGGAAACGGATCTGAAAATTCTGTCATAAGGGAAAGGGACGGATTTTTTTGCCGTTATGTTGTTGCAAAAATAATAAGCAACCGTGAAATTTGGCCATTCTTCATTGATTAATTTATATAAAGTAGAGTTGATTTGTTTGAAATGACTGATCCAAGATTCATTGCGAATTCTAAATGAAATACAACTATCTTTGTTTTCTAAAATTTGATTATTAATCAATACGAAATTTAAATTATCTCGAGGTTCGATAAGAATAAACGTAAAAACCATAAAAACGATGAGCGTGTAATAGCCTGAAAGATTAGTTTGATAATGGGGTCGATTTCTTGCTCTCTTTGAAACATGTATTATTCCGCGCATGATGTCACTTTTTCGAAATCAGAAATTTATTCGAAGCTGATACTAATGCTGTGTTATGAATGGGAAGTTTGTAGTGAATAGAATTCTATTTTAAATTTTGAACAACTTTAATCTTAATATATTGGAAATAGAAAAAAAAAATAAATATAAAATGGTTAGTTAGCGAAGAAAGCATCATTATCAACAATGTCTTCTTCCTCTTCGTAATATCCATCACTGTAGTATTCTTCCTCTTCATTATTCTCGTCGCCGCTGAAGAAGTCCGCAAGGCCGACCTCCTTTCCACCAAGAATATCCCTTCCGTCGTCTTCTCCTTCCGCTGGAGTCCTGACGCTCTCCGGAGGAAGGCTCTCCTCTGGTGCCCAGTCAGGAAGCGGATCATATCCAGCGACGGCCTTGTTGAAGAAGTGCGAAAATGTACCAAGCTGGAATTCTGAGACTCCGGCATCTGTCACTGTCCATGTTGGTGCCGATCTCTTCGGGAACAATAGCGCCTTCATGTTGTTGACGATGTCCGTGCATTTGCTGTTGAGAATTGTCAACAAGAAGTGCGCGCGGTCTCTGATATCGAACTCGCTGTCTCTCTGGCCGACTTTGAGAACATACATAGGAATGGCTGAGTCAGCGCCGGACGAAATAAGCTTGGCGGCCAATGTCAAAGCCTGCAATCTTACTTCTCCTGGCTCCTCAGTGAAGTTCTGAGCAACTGCGCGTAATAGCTGTGGCGCAAACTCTGGATATGTCTCGTACATGTCGCCGACAATGGATAAAACGGCCGCCCTTGCCGCTGGCTCCTTGACTTCGACAAATTTGCGGGCGAGGGACTTAACTGCGTGCTCTTCGTCCTCTGTGCCGCGCTTCTTGCGAAGGATGTGCGCGATAACTAAAACGACTTCAGATAATACTGGTCCTTCACTGCGATTCATGAGTCTGAGGAGGCTGAGAAGGCAGACAGGAATGATAAGCTCATTAACCATTGCTGTCTTGCCCATTGTTTTAACGGCATTTGCAGCAAATTCAACATCATCTGAATTTGTGTATGTAGAAAGTTCGCCGAGAATCATCTCTGCATTAGACTGTGATGCGAGAAGTGCGAGAACGCGTAATTTGAGATTTCTAACTGCTGTGATATCATTTCTTCTGATGTAAAAGTGATTGAGATGTGGAACAAATATGTGGTTGTGAACTGTTGCAATAGTAAGAATAGAAACAAGTGCGAGTTGGGAAACAATCTGTGTATCATATAACATACGAACCATCGGTCTAGCGACTGATGAAATGTGAGACGGTGGTGCGCAGTAGAAGAGAAGCTGTGTTGCTGCTGTAACTACTGCCTGATTTGGTGAAGATAATAATTTCTTTGCTGTATGAATCAAAAGAAGATGATCTGCGGAGATAGAATTTGTTGTGCCGGCATCATCCCAGAATGTACCGACGTCTTCTTCATCGAGAGTCTCTGGATTCTTGAAGCAATATCTTGCGTAAATTGTAAGAGCGCGAAGTGTAAATAATTGACCCCATGGATCAATCTTCGATATATTTTGGCAGATCGTGCGAAAATGTGGATGAATTAAATCGATGTTATTTGGACAAAGGTATAAATATGCGCAAATTGCGCCAGAAAATGCGATCGGAGAAGGATCACCGAGTAATCTCTCGAGGAGTGGTAAGTAAACTTCTGTCTCAGATGGATCCTCAATTAATTCGGCTGCTTTAACCATAGCATAGGCCGCTGCTTTCTTAACATACGGCGAAGGATCACCTATGACTTGTGTTACTGCTTCCTGGATATGCGGTAATACTTCGCGTGACCTGATTGACGACATAACCTTAATAGCGAGCGCTCTGCAGATAGGATCCGAGTCTGTGAGGCATCTCTGGAATGTGTTGACAGAGAGAATCACTTCCTCGGGTGCCTCATCGGCGTAGTGGTTCAAATAAACGTAGGCAAGCTGTCTTGCATTTGGATCTTGAGCTCCTACTTGCTGAACAACAAAAGGAGCGAACTGAACGACGTCCATGCCCTTAGACATTAACGCCAAAAGTAATTTAAGCGCATTTGTATGGTCCTGGAAATTGGCTGATCTAAAAAGATTTGAAACTTCCTCGATTTGGGCATCCTGCGAAGAAAGGGCAGGTTCGCCTGTCACTGGATTGATCGGGGTGCTCGAGGCTGCCGCTGCATAATCGTTTGAACCAAAAGCACCAAGATTCGACATTTTTTCAAAATGCGAACTGACCTTCTCAAATTCACTTTTTAGTGTTTTTTGGACTTGTTATATATAATACATCTTATATTTTAGAAAAATTCGTACCGCAAAAATTTCAATCAAAAATTCTGATAATATAGACATCTATTAATGATATAAAATCTAAATAATTTGAAGTTTCACTTGAAATCGAAAGATTTCTTTCCTTGGCAATATTTTTAGTAATACGCTAATATCATTGTGGATGTATTCATACTTAGTAGTTGTTGACACAATGTATTATGAATTAGAGCTCAATCACATTAATATTATTCAAAATCAAAAAATATCGAATTTAAACAAATATAGTTACATCGTTATATTATACTACAAGGAAATAACTAAAATGCAGTGCCTCATTGAAACCTAACTTCAATAAAAAATGAAATCATTTAATAATGAAAATGGAAATCAGAAATGATAATATATATACTATATCTCAGGAATATATAATCATTTATTTGTTCCAAACTCAATGATCTCGATAATAATTTTATTGAACAATTCAATAATTTTGATATTTGTTATGTAAAATAATAATATGACATGTAAATAATTCCAATATCATTCGATTTCATGTTAGAAAATAATAATTATATAAAATAATATTATCATGTATAAATCTGAAATCTTTAATAATTTTGCGATTTTGACAAAGATTCAAAATTGATAAAATAAAAATATTGGAGAACTTTAAATTTAAATGTCATAAATAAACTCTACATGCTATGAGTTTTTGGGAGAAGATGGAGTAGCATTCATAATGATGATGATTATATATTTGACGTGTAAATAAATAATTATGACGTGTAAACAAAATACAGAGTCATTCTATTTCTGTTTATTTTTGAATATAATAACATATATAAATCTGAAATCTTTGGTTATTTTTGAGTTTTGACAACAATTACAAATTTACTTCCAAGGATTAACTATTTTCTTTTTAAATATGGAATTAATGATCTATAAATAAGCCAAATTTACTAGAAATATAATGGAATATCACACAAAAATATCTGAACAGACCCCTCAATTTTCACTCAATGACTTCTTCGCTCTTTGATGGAGAAGCAAAAAACGAAATAAATCCACTTCGCGCTCAGCTCGAAGGCAACGATCCTGCCGCGAGGAAGAAGGCAGCTAAAAGAACTGTCTTTCTGATGAGAAGTGGAGAAAATGTTAGAACATTATTCGCATCTATGCTTCGCTGCGTTAAAACGTCCGACTTAGAGCTCAAGAAACTCGCCTACTTATATCTCGTCCACTATTCTATCCAAGAGCCGGAGCAAGCCATTATGGCCGTCAATACATTTATTCAAGACTCACAAGACTACAATCCGATCGTAAGAGCACTTGCCGTTCGTACAATGTGCAGAATTAAGCTCGAAAGCGTTGCTGAACATATGATTCAGCCACTTAAACGTTGTTTACAAGATTCTGATCCATATGTTCGCAAGACGGCAACATATGGTGTTGCAAAACTCTACGAAGTCATTCCAGAAGCTGTAGAAAACGCTAATTTGTTCAAGGATCTTCTTAAACTTTTACATGACGATAATCCGCTTGTCGTTTCAAATACAACAGCTGCAATCTTCGAAATCAACGAGAGAAGGACTACACCAATATTCAAGCTCAATCCTGAAACAATCGGCCCAATTTTGTCTGCATTATCTTCATGCAGCGAAGAATGCATGACCGTTCTCTTCGACGCCCTCGCGCGTTACACACCAGAGTCCAAGGAAGACGCATCATTCCTCATCGATCGTTTAATTCCATTCCTTAAACACTCAAATCCGGCCGTCGTCATTGGCTCATTCAGATGCATTTTCTTGTTCTTAGAGACAGACAACAGAGACACCAAAGAGCTTTTCCCACAGATTATTCCACCATTTATCACATTGGTTACATCGGCAGAACCAGAAATTCAATATGTCGTCCTCAGGACCCTTTCTTTGTTTGTCCAGAAGTATCCAAAGGCCTTGTCAAAGGAAATTCGCGTGTTTTTCTGCAAGTACAACGATCCATCTTACATCAAGATGGAAAAATTAGACATTATCATCACAATTTGCAACACGAGATCAGCTAAGCTCGTACTTGACGAATTCCAGGAATACTGCAATGCCGTTGATGTCGCTTTCGTTAGAAAATCAATTCGCGCGATCGGCCAAATTGCAATTAAGATCGAAAGCGCTGCCCGCCGCTGCGTTGACATTCTTACAAGCCTCGTTCAGGGTAAGGCTGACTACGCAATTGAAGAAGCTGTCTGCGTTACATGCGATATCTTGAGAAAGTTCCCAGGCGAGTTCGAAGGCATCATTGCCAACGTCTGCTCTAACTTGGAAATGATCAAAGAACCGCGCGCAAAGGCTTCAGCCATTTGGATCCTCGGTGAATATTGCAAGCACATTGATAACGTCGATCAAATCCTTGACACATACTTAGAAACATTCCACGATGAGCAGCAGATCGTCCAATTGCAGCTCCTCACAGCTTTAGTCAAAGCATATCTCGAAAGGCCAGAACAGACACAAGACCAGCTTCAATACATCCTCAACGAAGCTACAAAGGAAGGAAACTTCCCGGATGTCAAGAACAGAGCCGTCGTTTACTGGAGAATTTTATCTAATGATCCAGCAATCGCGAAGAAGATCATCGTATTCCCGAAGTCAACTGTTGTCCACTCCGGCGTCAGCTTCGAGCCGCACATTTTGGCCGAATTGATCAAGAACATGGGCACAGTTTCCGGTGTTTTGCATGTTGTTCCTTCAGACTTCGTCAGAAGGGTCAGATATGTTCCAGAGCAAGATAACGACATCGATGACGAGAATATTCACGACTGGCATCAAGTTAGACTCAATGATAATTCATTGGTCGATTTATTCGCCGATTACGACTCAACACACATCTACCTTAGAATCGTCAACAAGACAAAGAACGCGTTGAGTGGATTCGACTTCGCTTTGAACGTCAATGCAATCGGTATGACAGTTTCTGGCCCAGGCGACTTCCCAGCCTCCCTCAATCCACAGGATGTCGCTGAAGTAACAATTCCTGTCACTGTTAACTTCAAAGCCGCCAACTTTGATAAATCAGAATTGATGATGGCCATCAAAATGGGCAGCGGAATGGTCTACGGTGTTGACAGACTCCCAATCGAGAACTTCTTCACCAAAGACGGCGATAAAGGACAAGAAGGATTCAGACAAGCTTTCGCATCATTCACCAGCGAAGCAACATGCGACGTGGAGAGAGAAACAGTCGCCAGCAAAGAGCAGCTAGCCAAGATAAACGTTTTCTACGTCGGAAAGAACAGCGAGCAGCAAAAGTCATGGTACCAGTTCGCTCTCGGTGATGCACATTTTGTCTGCGAAGTCACTGTTCACGGAGAAAACTTCTCTGTTTCCTTCAAGACTAACGCCGCACAGCTCCTTCCTGTTGTTACTGCAAGTGCGTCAGCTATCCTTGCTTCCAAGTAATTCTTTCGCTTATTTTTTTATATTTTTTATATTAGGTTTTTTTGAATTAATTATTAAATACCAAGGGTCTTATTTAAATCTTTAAATCTCACCACAACCTAAAATAAATTTATTATATCAACAAAATAATTGATAAAATCAACTCTAATCAATGAAATTTTATTTTTCAATTCAATATTAATCTATTGATAAGAATAAAAATGTATAATATCGATGAAAATTATGTCGAGAAATTTTAATTTTGTTTTATAATTACTGAGTTTGAAATATAATTGTTAGAAGTCGATGATGAATTGATAGAATAGTTAGACTTTGTAATTAAGTTAGGAAACAAAATTTAATTTGATTTTTTATCACAAATACAGAAAATAGAAAGGAAAGGGAAGAGGAATTACTCTGGATAGCGCAATCCCTGCTTTTCCAATGTTGTTCTCATAAAATTTTTAAGTGCTTCAGCAGTTTCAGCATTGAGATCATTAACATTCACGTTAACATCCTGCGAGCTACAATCGATGTCAGGCTGCATCTCATTTACAATTCGAATCATTTCGCGATGGTCTTCATCTTTCTTTATCATGTTACTTGCCTGTAAAAAGTTATACATTTCGCGCTCATTCATTCCCGAGCGACTTGGTTTGATTGGCTTCGCTTTTCCGATAGATGGAATTGTTTGCACTACTTCTTCAGGCGGCTGAGTCATTACATTCGTCAGTAGACCTCTTACTTTATATACAACGTTGCACCACTGAGGAAGTTCGGAAATATCGTACTTATTCCTTAATTTGCCTAAAATCTTTCTGCATTCGTTAGCGACTTTGTTTGCTTCTTCGCTATTCTGGCGCTTGGCCAATTCCGTCCAAACAGTATCCAAATCATTGCACATCGCTGCAAGGTTCTGGTAACTATTTGTTTTTAATTTTTGTTTGATTGTTTCTAAATCGAGACTCGCGTTGCTTCCTTTTATGATTTTTCGCATTGACGTCGTAATAGGATGTTTGTATAATTCGTTCATGATTTCATTCGCAATAATTTTGTGCTGATTATCCATTGCTCGTGATGTCACTTTTGATTAAACAAACTTTTTTCGTTTTCGCATATTAACATATTATTTAGCATTATTGCCATATGTACTATCAAAATATTAAAAAATAATAATTTTAGAGCAATTTTTATCGATAAAATTGGTATATTTTTTATATTTGAAATCATAAATAAATTATACTAATAAAATGAATAATAAATATAGATTTCAAATTTTTAAAAATCATTAAAATTAATGAAAAATGAACAAAAATTCGTAATTTGTTGTAAATATTTTCTTCTTTTGGAGAAAAATTGTATTGCTTAAAAAATGAAAATCGAGATGATATGATGATGTTGATCGTTTCTTGATGTCAGATTCAAAATCTTTGATTTATTTATGATTGATGAACAAACGTACGAGATAAACTATCCTCAAAAGGTTTCACCAATTAAGAAGAAAGTTGGACATTACAGTCCAATATACAATCCACCTTTGAGGACTGGCTTCGTTGATTATCAAAATCCGAAAAAGTACAAATATTCAAAACCAAAATCTCCAGAACCAATAAAAGAAGATTTTTATGATACAAAAGTAAAGAAATACAAGACACCAAGAAAACTACATAAGACACAAAACATACAAAACGAGTATGAAAATCCAAATTTATTTACGCCATCGAAAACACCGAATTTCTTTATAAAAACACGCAATACACCAGAATTTCGTGATTTTACAGACGCTTGGGGAGAGTATCTTGATATGAAGCACTTGCAAAACGTTCATTCGAAAATTTATTTGACTGTTTATTATAAAAAGTGGAAAACAAAGTACTCACAGAAATTTGTGCAGAGGCTGAGAGAAAGGACATCAGCGAATTCAAGTTATTTGCAATCTAGAGAAAATGATTCAATATCAGTCGACAGATCGAATAAAGTTATCGATACAATAGAATTACTCCAACGCGCACGAAGAACCATCGATGAAATGACTTCTTCTTCATCATGGATTCAAAATGCAGCAAATTCCGTCACACTTCTTCACACGCGAAATCTTTCCACAAGGAATACAACTACAATTCACAATGACTCTATTCGCATTGGAAAATCGTCACTTTATCCAGATCAGCCGAAATCTCCACCAGTTGTTTATCCGGATGAACATTATATCATACCTGTCGATATACATAAACGCCATACAAACAGATCCCTTGCAGACTCATTTTCTACAATTAGTGACGAATCTGACGAATTAGGTCCAATCCGCTCACTCATGCATTCTGGAATAGAAGATGAAGACAGTGATGATGATATTTCTATGCCTTCTGATTCAGATTAATTTGTTTTATATTATATGTATTTTAAATCATGTTTTTATTCGTTATTATTTAACTATATTCACTGCATACAAGGTTATTATTTAGATTTTTAATGATTTCATGAAAATATTTTTGAAAAATTTTTGTAGTAAACAAATTTGGAGTTTTAATATACACATATTGATCTAAATTAACCAAAAGAATTAATCTGGCAAATGGATTGAGTTCAAATACCTGATTAACTCTGGATTGAGCTTGATTGCTTCATCGTACAAGTCACTCAGGTTCTTTCCATTTGTTGGAACTGCAGCGTAGTGCTCGACATCTAAAACATTCATACAAAGCGAAAATTCTTTGACGTTAGACATAATCACGTCTTTAAGGCGCGGCTCACGCACAAACATATCATGTGCCTCAATTGCTGAAGCTCTGAATGTCGGAGTTGTAGAACCGCATCTGAGTAAATTCAATTCACTATCGTAGACAATTGTATTTGCAGGATTCGTAGCACGCTGAAGGTCTGTCTGTATTGATGATATTTGCGGTGCTGCTCTTTTCAGATTTGTCGATATTTTTGTGATCAATGCATCATCGATATCGGGAGAAGCAAGGACACTAAGGGTAATTCTATCCTCTTTGAATCGTAAAAGTATTGATTCAATGATTTCGCCTTCAGGGATTTTCGCTGTGCTTCCTTTATAATCAATTAATGATGCTCTGTCTTCTTTTGTGAGATAAACCTTGGCCCTGTTATCGGATCCAACTGCGAAGTCGAATAAACTAATAATATCCAAAGAACTGTGCGAAACTAATAATAAATTATCGCTAAAACATGCACAACCCCATATTCTTGGGTCCATTCTCATGACAAGAAGCTCCAAGAATGTGGCTGCAACGCTTGATCTCTGCCATTCAGCATTTGGAAGATTAGTAAATGAAAATGGTAAAGGATTTGGTAAATCTTCTGGCAATTCTATGCTTAGGATCTGGTCACCTTTTGTTTTGAGGTATTCTGTGAGTGTCGGAATTTGATTTATTCCAGCACCAAGGGCAAAGAAAATGCCTTTTTTGATATGATCGAGAGCAACAGAAATTGATATATCACTGTAAGCTGATGGAGCACGAAGGACGAAGAATATGAGAGTTTGATCCTCAAGTTGCTGAGTTTGAATCGCGAGTTTAG
The DNA here is from genome assembly GCA_008369845.1 of Trichomonas gallinae. NCBI lineage: Eukaryota > Parabasalia > Trichomonadida > Trichomonadidae > Trichomonas > Trichomonas gallinae. The sequence continues at coordinate 14,886 of MRSU01011229.1, forward strand.
AATTCGACCAGCAGATGAAATCTAATGACTTTCCATTCAATGACAAGTTAGAAAATGTGTAGAGGGCGATCAAAACACCGAGTAAGTGCTCCATTTGGCGATCTGATATCGAATTTGGGTATTTGTAGATCAATTGCTCGATAATTTTCCCTGCATCTTCAACACCTTCCTCACCACGCTTGAACGGGTTATGCTGGAAGACGCAAAAACACGTGTGTTTCGAATCTGCAGGATTTTCGCCTTCCATTTCTAAATAATCGTAAAGCCCTCAATTTACCATTTATCGAAAACATTCAAGAATAACAACAAGCTCATTATCAGTTTCACTTTTTACAATATAACTTAGGTAAAATAATGAGTTTTTAAAAATCATGAAACACGACATCTGACACTTTACAAATACAAATTTGACATTTTCATTTCTTCTCCAAAATTCATTTGGATTATGCTATGTTTCAAATGTATTATGAAAAATATATGATGACACGAATCTAAAACAATCTATAAATCATATTTTGACAAGATATTTGACCGAATTCCAATTTTGATAATGGGAAACAATCGGTAAATTAAAGCCATAAAGATGCTAATTACATGGAGTTATATGAACACAATTTTCTTGAATCATATTAAGCACTGCAAAGCTAAGATAATTTGATATAGCACATAAAGTTATCTTAGTAGCTAGTATATCTAAATGTGGTCTATCTTCTGATATCCTGTCGTTTAGATTTACTTCAAAATATCTTTATATCCATTTTGACACGTAAAATCCATGTAAAAATACAATGTCATATTTCTTCTTCTGTGTTTAGTAGTGATTCGATGTGTTCAGCAATTGCGACTGTTCTTTCATCTGTTTCGTCGGTGATAAGATCATCCAATGCAACAGACAGTTGAAGGTCTAAAAGTCTTCGAATCGTTTCGTCTTTCTCGTCTGAAAACATGCTCTTTGCAAGAAGGTTGTGGATGATATTTAATGCTGGAATTACGTCAGTTGATGATTCTTCTATCATCGAAATTAATTGTTCTAAAAATTCATCTGTTAAAAGGCGCCACATGTTTGATGTCAGTGCCACTATTTTCTGTATCAGTAATATCAAAGGACGTTTTTGTTGATATTGTGCATTTAAAAATAAATTTTGTAATTTTTCAATCAAAGATTCGATAAATTCTATTTCACTATAGACTATTGATGGGTTTAACACTATGCAGAACTTTAAAACTTGCACAATTAGTTCAAAATATTCCTGCTTTTCAGTTTCAAGACTTTCAGCAATTACAGAATAGTTTATCTGTGAGAATATGGCCATTGAGAATGTTCTGTTGCTTCTGTCGTGTTTTTTATCTGTAATATATATTAATCGAATAATCTTCAAGATTATATGGTTCATTGGTGTGTATTCAGGAACCAATAGACTTGTTACTTGATTATAAAATGATTGCGATAGATTTATGATGAATTCATCGCTTTTTATCATGATATTGTAAACTAAAATCAGAAAATCACAGAATTCATTATTGAAAAACATTGGAATTGGCGTATTTCCAGAAATAAAATTGATGTGAGATATTAAACTTGATAAAACACTTTCTTCAGGAATCAAATTAAACTTTTTGATATATTGAACAGCAATTTTCATGCATGGAAGAAAGTCGTCCTTAAGCTCATTCAATAATGCATTTGAATCAACTGAAACGAAAAACAGTCTTTCAAAAGGAAATAATTCATAAAACTCTTGTACATCATCAGTAATATATAAGAAATACAGAACCACTCGAAGAACAGATGTGTTACGAAGATTTTCGTTCAATAAATTGCTAAAAATTGGAAATAATGGTGAAATAGCTAAAGTTTTTGAAAACTTGCAATTATATGGATCATCTACTGTATAATCTAGAAGCTTTTCGAGTATTTTTGGTACAGTTTCACTTGCAATTTCTGGATAAATTTCAAAAAGATCAATGAACATATTTGGACCGTTCATTGATATAAATGCTTCTCCATATCCTGCATCTTTTGTTTGTAAGCTGTTAAAAACATTGGATAGCATTGGAAGTAAGATATCAGAATTCGTAATACTTTGGCCAAGCTGCTCCATTGCTGCATAAAATACTCCAACTTGTTGATTTATTTGTGTGTTACCGCTTTCTGTTGCGATTTTCTCTGTAATTGTTTTATTCTCAATCAAATCTTTATATTCATCATACATAATGAACTTTTCATCGCTATCAAATTAATCATATATGTCTACAAATACATAATATTGTCCTTTCATGAAAAAACTAATATTTTGACATGTAAAGCGAATTTTAACACTTTACGAAGATAATTTTGACATTTGCTTTTTTTCTCAATAAATCATTTACATTATGCCATGCTTCAAATGCATATTCGCCGTATAATACCAATGAAAATTTAAAATCATCGATAAATCATATTTTTATGGTATATTTTATCGAATTCCAAAATTGAATTTGAGAAACAATAGCAACTTTAGCATTACAAAGATATCCATTCCTTGAAGTTGTTTGAACACAACTCTTTGGAATCATATTTTATACATTAATATCAATTGTTATGGAAATAAATCACTTTCAATTAATCTTGTCATCTTTTACCTTTAAATTGAATGATATTTACAGTACTTGGAAAACAATTTATAGAGGATTAAATGGTTAGTAATTTTACATGTAAATCCTATTGAGATTCATTCAATAATTCAGTAAAGTTTAATTTTGAAAGATTTACGTTTGTCATTCCTCTTAATTTTTTTATGATGTCCGTTGCAAGAAGTACGAAAAAATAGTTACCAATCGCTTCTATCATCCAATTTACATTCAAATTATTAAAATTAAATTTTTCCTCAACAAATTTGGCTAAATTACAGTATATTAGTATGATAATATTATATATACCTAAATTTGTTAATTGATTTTGATTTTCATCGATTTTTACAATGTCGACACTTTATTCCTTCCGTTCACACAAATTTACGAATGCTGGGGCTGTCGGTAGACTGGGCCCAACTATTTCCCAGGTCAGAAGTGCTTACAGTGGAGTTAGTTGGGCCCAGAACAGCAATTTTTTAAGTATGGACACCCAAGGAATCCAAAAGTGGAAAGTTCCTGCGAATGGACTCTATAGTATCAGGGCTGCAGGCGCAGCAGGTGGGTATCACAGCTTTGCGAAGATGAGAGGAGGATATGGAGCTGTTATTGAGTCGAATATATCCTTAACTAAGGGATCTTTTTTGTATATAATTGTTGGTCAAAAAGGTGAAGATTTACGCGTCTCAACAGGCGATGTTGATAATGCTGCTCCTGGTGGAGGTGGTGGGACATTTGTTTATAAGAATGCATATGATCAATACCCTTTAATTGCGGCTGGAGGGGGTGGTGGGGGTTCTAGAGTGTACATGAGTGTTTTAGATGCTTCTCTGACTGTTGTAGCAAAAACATCAGGAAATGGAACTCCTGGTGGAACTAATGGAAATGGAGGTGGAATTAACAAAGGAAGTGATTATTTTGCTGGAGGTGGTGCAGGCTGGCTCACAGATGGCACAGGAGGAAATAATCCAACACTATATAATTTCAATCCGGGTCAGTATGGTGCTCAAGGTGGCAGATCTCCAAGAAATGGAGCTGCAGGTGGAATTAGATACATTGATGATAAAGATGAAGGTGGAGATGGTGGGTTTGGAGGTGGGGGAGGTGGTGGCTCAGATAATATGGGAACTGGTGGGGGTGGTGGGTATTCTGGAGGTGGTGGAGCAAGGCAAGGAAGTGGTGACGCTGTGAATGGACAGGGTGGAGGTGGTGCATCATATTCAATGAATAAATTTACTTATTCTGCTGTAAATAATGGAGGACATGGCTATGTTATCATTACGCAATTGAGATATGTACTTCCTGATACTCTTGATGTATTTCATAAAAGTTCTGAGAACATAATTATATATGGCGTTCTCATTGATATGCTGTCTATATAACTTGTGTTATAATCTACTTAAAAGTTGATTTTCTATCTTAATTCTTGTTTTTTTACACACAAATAATTCATAAGGCGATATAAATCACGACATATATATTAAATTAAAATATAAAAACCCAATAGAAAGATATTCGAATATTTTGTAGTTGCAATGGACATGTATACTATATATGCCCCATTCATGTAATGTAATATCCAATAAATTATCTAAAAATACATCGTAATCATTATAGAATCATGTGTATTGTTCTGATTTAAAAATCGCAGAATATAATGATGTAAACATATAATAGTAGAGTCAATAGATGATGCTGACTGAGTCTGACGCAATAAAATTGAATGCTTTCCATATGATGAGGATGTCAAAAAATTTGAATTGGAAAAAATCGTTTGTTGTCACTTTTTAATGGATAAAGAGCGAAAAGCAATAGATGTCGAGGCTGGATCCCGCCAGCTTAAGGAGGAAAGCAACTCCAGGGACATGGTTCTTCACATTTTGTTCAACGCTTCGGGTCCTCTGTTGATGCTTTCCTTCGGCTCCGTTTCTCCTTTCATAATCGGACCATTAACTCTGTTATTAGTCGTTTTAGCCACATATTTCACGAAAAATACGTTTAGCTGGTCTCTTGTCGGAATTAAATATTATATCGATAAAAATCAACAGCCAACATTCCCACACATCATTTACAGCTCTCGTCCACTTCCTTTCGTCGCAACACTTTCTAATTCTAACGCGTTTTGGCTTACTTTATTCTTTTCGAACGTAATATTTATCTTATTGCTATTTTCTTCCCTTTTCACTGCAAATTATTCGAAATTACTGTTTATTTTCATCATAGAATTCGTCAACGCAGCAAACTTACAGCTTCTAGTTGTATGTCATGGAAGAACAAAAACTGCATCAGACGCTGTTGCTAGAAATCTTTTGCTTGACCCCCATGTCGAGTTCCAGAGTGTTATTGTCGAAGAATCCAGTGATGATTTCAATCCAAACCTTCCACAAGTCCAAGAACCAGAAAAACTTGTTACATCTGGCGGATTGGCGATCCCAGAGAAATTCCTCGGCAAGGTTCAAGCAAAGGCACCACCAAAAGAGCCAGTTGAAGAACAGAAACCAGTAGTTGTCGTTACACAAAATGAAATGGAGAAAATAGAACAAAAACCAGTAGCTGTTGTTCCACCAAAAGTAGAACAACCAATAGAGAAGGTTGAAGAAAAGTCAGTTCCTATTGAAGAACTAAAAGAAGAGAAAGTTTCAGAAAAAGTTGAAATTCCAGAAGAAAAATTCAGTTTTCCATCATTCAACGACGAAGAAAACGTCAAGAATGAGAAGCCAAAGGAAGAAGAGCAAAAGCCAGCATTTCCAGATGCAGATTTTTCAGGCTTCAATACAAATGCGTTCGATAACAGCGGATTTAACACGTCTGCCTTCGACAATGCTCCTCCTGCAGCTTCTTTCGGAAACAGCGACACATTCAGTCCATTTGGCGGCGACGTTTTTGCGAAATTCTCAACAGAAAAAGTTTCTGAGGCTCCAACATCATTCGGCGCCGATTTCGGGATCGTTGACGACGAGAACATCCAAAATGATGACGACGAAGAGAATGAAGAAGACAACGAAGACGATTTACCAAGCATTGACTCGTTCTAATCCTATTCCCAATTAGTTTGTTTTGTATTTCTATATAAAATTATCTATATTATAAATTGGATAAAATCAAAAAACAAAATCAATTTGCTGTCAGCATCATTATCCATAAAGAGAAAGCTGTGAGAAAATCTATTCCATATGTCGAAGATTGGTGCATATAAAATAGTGACTTCGACATCTATCTGAATGAAAAAGATGTTCATTTTATGAAGCAAAAATTAATGATGTTTTATTATATTTTTTAATGTAGAGAAAATTATCAAATTGATGTGAGAATTTCATGAAGCTTCAGCTTAAAGTTCCTACAATTCATAATGAAATCAAAACCTCAACACCAATAATTGCTCAGCATATTCTTCCAGGGATTATTTGATTATGATTGTTTTTTTTACAAACCATTTTACATGACAAAAATGAAGTATAAAAGTGACATTATTTTACGTGACAAAATTTTATAAAAGTGACAATAGTTTTTATTTTGAGAGGAAAATTTAGCCATACATATAAATGTTGATTTCTGCGCCTCCACTTGGAAGAAGTGAGAATCACGGCTTCACAATCATACACAATGGAAACAAGTATAACATTGACCCAATGAAATTCGCGGAAACATCAACGTTTTTTGCTACAAAATTGTTATCTCTTGATAATCGCCAGTTTGTTTTAAATGACTTGCATTCGGAAAGAGCATTTCAGTCATTCATCAGAATGTGCAACTATGAAGAGATACAATTCAACTTTGATGACTTGATCGAATTGCAATCCATCTTTGATGAATGGAATTGTCCGAAACTAAAGGAATATGTCAATAAAGTAGTCGTAGATACTCCACATCTTCATTCAAAAGAGGAGCCTTTCGTTGAAATTCCAGCTGATCAAACAAAAGATGAGTTTCAACTTAAGCCAGTTCAGACAACAGGGGTAAATACTTCCAAAGAAACAAAACCTGCAACAGAAACAGCAATAAAATTGCCTCCAACACCACCAGCTAAAGAGAAATCGCCGAAAAAAGAAACAAAACAAGAATCTCCAAAGCAAACAGGCCCAGTTAAGCTTCATATCAAGACACGTACAGGAAACCTCTATTCTATTGCAATTTCACGCGAAAGTACCGTTGAAAATCTCAAAAAAGTTATTACACAAAGAACTGGAATTCCTGTTAAGTCGCAAATACTTTACTTCAACATGAAGATGCTAGAAAATCAAACAGTGATCGGTACAACAGGCGTGAAAGATAAATCAAGAATTTATTTGGAACGCTCAGATGATGAGCCTAAAGGCGATGAGATCACAGTTGTTGTACAACATCAGACATGCTCAGACATCCCATATTACATTTCTGCTTCACGCAAAATCGAAGATTTGTTAATGTTCATCAGATTCAAAGAAGCAAGAGCTCCACCGCTCAACATCATGTTCGACAGAAAGATGCTCGATCCTCAGCAGACAATTAAAGAAGCCGGAATTCAAGATTACTCAAAAGTCATGCTCATCTGTTCTAACTAATATAGATAGAACAAAAATCATATAGAAATCATTTATACAAAGTTTTCTACCTATAAAATATCTATCTTTTGTTTGATAACGAGTTTTCGTACATTTTTCACCAACATATATTATTGTATTGATTAACATAGCCTACTTATGCGAGAGTTTGACTATTTTCACAATGACTTTATTTCTTTTTTTGCATTTATGCTAAAATTTGATTTGATATTGACTTTCATATTGAAGTTCTATGAAAGAATTCCATACTATAGAGTATTTATGATTTTGTAATGACAGTGCCACAGTGAAAATACTCAAAATATCAATAAATTAACTTGATTTTTTAAATTTTGATGCTTGTCAAAAAACAATTTTACATGACAAAATATTATTTACACGACAAATATTTATTTACATGACAAACATTCGTCACTTTTAGAATTATTCGTTAATTTAATGACGCAAACGCGCGCAAAGACTTCTTTAACTTCAGACAGGGCATCTCGCTTGCCTGACCTTAACTCGCCAAAGGATGGATGCTCTAAGATATCTCAGGACGAAATTTACAATATCAAATTAAAAACTCAGCAATTAGACTTAGAAAGAAAACAATTGAAGTCAAAAACAGCTTACATGAAGTCTCTCATAAAGGATCGCAATAACCAAATCAAAGGCGTTTACTCCGTTTCACAAGATAATAGAAACATTAAGACTGCGAGCAAAAATCAGCTTGCATCGCTCGAAAAAACAGCAGAATCACTACAAAATTCGTTAAATGAGCGTAAAAAACAACTCGATGATATCAAGAAAAGTGATAAACTCGCAATTTCCAAAGAGCTTCAGATAGAAATCCAGATGTATTATCTAGAGCAAAAACGCTTGGCTCAGGGAGTCAAAACAATGAAAGATAAAGAAGCAATTATTGAAATGGAATTAAATAGATTAAAAAAGCAAGCGGCATCGACAAAAGCAAACGAAGCATGCATTGATGACTTACAGGCGGAGATAGATGGACTAACAGAGAAATTATTTGCGTATAATAAAAGTGAATTAAGGAATTACGCTACAAAACAGCTCAAGATCATTCATGATCAGCCAAATGAACTCGAAAACATCAGAAAATCAATCGAAGAAAAGATCCGCAACGAAGAAAAAGAAATGCGCAAGAATCAACGAAAATTTGAGAAGATTCAGCAAAAGGAGAATGACAATATCCAGTATCTGCAACAGATCATAGACCAGCAAGCTCAGAAGATTCAAGAAGCTCTTGATAAATTGGAAAATTCTGGTGAAGAAGAAGAAAAGAAGGAGTAATTATGTTCATATCTTTAGACTGTTATTAAACAATTTATTATTATAAAATTTATTACAAACAAATTTTTATTAATAATTATTAACGTGAATCTTTGTTCCACAGTTTGGACATGTTCCGAATATGTAGTGAGAAGTGCTTTCTAGCTTCCTATTTTCACGCAGCCAATCTAATAAACAAGATTTATGATAATGTTTTGCGCATGATGGATTTTCGCAGACAATGTCTGGTAGTTCACCACCAAATCTCTCGCAGAAGCAAATTGGGCACTCGATTTCAATTTGACTTTCATTCACTGTCTTTTTAGCGAATTCAACGCCAATAATGATTTGCAGGTTCTCTCTTATTGACCTTTTGATGTCCCATTGGCTGACATTCTGATCAAAACGATGCTGAAATTCAGATTTGACTTTTTCTGAGCCTTTAAACTTAACTATTGGACAAAAATCAGGTCTATTTGGTCTAACTTCTATTTGGACCCAAATCTGTGGATTGATATAAATTAATCTCATGCAACAATTTAATGTTGGAACGTGAGGATCAATAACAATTGTATTTTTGTCGAGATCTTCTAGTTGCACCCATAATTTATTAAGCTTGGGCAATTCTTGCTTATATTGATCGATAATCGAAGATAATTTCGAAGTCTGTGAGTCCCAGTCATAATTTAGAGTTATAGGGAGATTTGTTGTAACCACAGGAGCAGTATATGGGAATGTTGAAGGCAAATCAAAGCGAAATTCGATTTTTCTTTTGAATTCATCGAGAAAAACCACATCAAAGTTAGATAAAGTGACATCAACACGTGTAATTTTGTCCCATCCGATAGCATTAATGTCTTGAATGACTCTTTTGTAATAAGATGTCGAGATATTGTTTTGATCCCTTTTAATTACAGGATTTAGTTGTAATATTAAGTCATTAAGTTGTTTATAGAAAATATCGATGGTTTCTGAACGTTCAAGCTCTGTTTTAATGAATTGTTCTTTGCCTGAGATTAAATTTGCAAATTTCGGCTCCGCGTCGAAGTATATCGGGTTTTTAGAGGCCCTGCATATGTAATCTTCGTTGTTAAAGGTCATAATACAAATGCTTAAGTTTTTATTTTTTCGATCAGGAACAATTAGAAAACGAGACATGAATATTTTTAGTCTTTACTAGAAAAAGATATATATATTTGTTTTTATATTAATTTTTTTGATGAATCTTTCTCTGACTTCATTGAAGTTGCAACACATATCGAAATCACCATTAATGGTTGGCAATAGAATAACTGCATGCAATATGAAGGTCAACAACATAATATCCCCGATATTTTATAATCAACAAAAATTATTATTAACGAAATCAACATTCGCAAATTCTATTTCGCCAGCTGTTTATTCAAGTATTACAATTAACCAGACAATTCTTCATCCCCTTCATTTTTCGATTTCGCATCCTTTAGATTTAACGATAGAAGAAGCTTCTTTTGCTAATTTCAAGTTCACTTCAGTAGTAGCTAAATCGGAATTATACGTAGAAGGTACAAATATCAAAATTTCGAATTCTAATTTTCAAAATTGCTTTTCTCCGCAAGAAGGTGGCTGCTTATACATAAAATTCGAGTCAGCATCAGTAAAGAAAATCTGTTGTGACTCTTGTTCATCAGAAAAACGAGGCCATTTCTTATACAATGAAAATACAAATATGGAAGATAACAGGATGTGCAATTTGTTCAGAACACCTGCATATTCACCAGGTGATTCTGCAATATATACAGATTCTCTCGAAGGAAAACGCGTTGCGTTTTATAGTTTTAATATTTCAAATTCTAAAACTCCGAAGGCTGTTTCAGCATTCACTGGTATTGGTGTAAAGTGCCCATTATATGCTTTTGTGATTTCAAACAATACAGGAAAATCAAATTTGAAATTAGTTTCAATAACACGCGGACTGTTTACAGCTTTGTATTTCATAAACTGTAAACACACTGATGCAGCTGTTGTCTTTCAAAGACTCAAAGAAAGTCGAGTAACACGATTATACATCACAGGATGTGGCTCAAACTTATTCAATGTCACTGAAGGCGAATTAGACAGCGTTGCAGGCGAAATTGACACACTTCCAACAACATCAGGTGATATCTACATGAACAAGACATTTCCACACTTGATATGGGGAAGGAATGTTACTATTAAGCTTCCTTTCGAAGAAATTTTACCAGACAAATGCATAATAACACCACAATATCAAAGACCAGATTCAATCAAAATATTATTCGGCGTTGCAATAGCAATAAACGCTGTAGTTCTCATAGTATGCCTCATTTGCATCATATTCGATGTCAGGAGGACGCTGCTCAAACCTCCGGATGATTTTTCATCTGGAATCTCACCACAACCATGATTTCATTTTGTTTGTTCTTTTTAGTAAAAATTTTAGTCCATTTCAAAATCTCTTCACCCTATTTCCAAGCATTTCAAAACATATTTTATTACATCAAAAAAATATTTCGATTTTACAAAATACATGAGTAAAATATCAATTTACATAAGAGAAGTTAAAACTATGATAAAGGTATCATCTTCCAAAAATGAATTATTTAATTTTGATAAAAATATTATTTCATATTGATCAACTTTTCATACATTTTTGGAATATATGATGGATATAATTATTAGTAATAGTCTTCAATTTATGATTTAGATTTTTGCCATGTAAAGTATTTTTGTCAGAAATGTTTTGTCTTTGGGCAATTTAGGCACTTTTCATGTCGACGCGCTTTGCCCAAATTGTTATGGGACCGGCCGGCTCCGGAAAGTCTACATATATCAGGAGAATGGCCGACCACTATGAAACAATCAAGAGGGTCGTTCACTGCGTAAATCTCGATCCGGCCGCTGATGAATTATTTTATGATCCGGTAATTGATATCAGAGAAGCCATCAACGTCAAAGAAGTCATGAATAAATACGGATACGGACCAAATGGAGCTCTTATTTACTGCATGGAACAAATCGTAAAAGATTACGAGTGGTTTGATACAGAAATTGGCGAGCATGAGTACGACTACCTCTTGATAGACTTCCCTGGACAGATAGAACTCTTTTCTCACCTTAATATTCTTCCGAGATTAATCTCAATGCTTCAAGAAAAAGGTTATCACTTATGCGCTGTTTTCCTCCTCGACTCACAGTTTATGATTGACCCATCGAAATTCTTGAGTGGCGGCCTCGTCGCTTTATCCGCGATGACAATGCTCGAAATCCCGCATTTTAACATCCTTTCTAAGTGTGATCTTCTTAGTAACGAGCAGAAGGATATCTTAGACTTATATACCGAGATGGATACAATGAATCTTGCAGCAGCTGTTAAGAAAGGCACGAATCTTGATAAATTGACAACAAAGATTTGTGAATTGATTGATACTTTCAACTTACTTCAGTTTTATCCACTCAATAACAAGGATGAAGATAATGTTGTTGGTATTTCAACAGAAATCGATATTATTTTACAGTACTTCGATAATGCTGATCAGGATGATCCAGAATTCCAGGATCCAGAATTCGTTGATGAAGGTGACGGTGATCCATTAGGTGGAAAATTTGAAGAATAAATTTATAGATATTTTTTATATATATCATACACTGGTGCATAAAATATAGCTGATTAAAGTTGTAAATTAGAAAAAAAGTAATATCTAACAATTATTTACATATATAAGAATAATAGATTAATATGAACATGAATAAAATGTTTTTGAGCATATGATATTTGGTATTAAAGAAGCCAAAAATTGATATAACAAGGAAAAATTATTTTGGATAAATATAATTCGAAATTCCAATGCAAACAACCATAAATATTGGTGTTGGCCTGTGAACATTGATTTCGAATGTGTTACTGGAAATTTTTCGCATTGTGATTGCTTTTTCTTCATTTTGATCTAATAATATTGCGTTTCTCATCGAAGCTAATGTGAAATGACCATCAAATCGCAAAATCCATTTTCCATCTTTAAATCTAGGCGGTTTTGAGTGATATTCGTAATCTCCAAATTTTGCCAGGATTTGTCTTGGTCCTTCAACGTCTGTATATGTACTATTGAAATTAACAGTTCCTATTTCAGCAGGACCGCTAAAAGCTTTGAATTCTGATTTTTTGAAGTTTGTTGTCATTTTATACTTAAATACTTGAGATTTCACGTGAACTTCTTGTCCTTCATTGATATATACATCGGGGATCATCATGCCGTGGTCTTTCGCAACCATAATCACATCTTCTTTGATTTTGATTTTATAATATCTTTGTGATTTCAAATGCGTCTTTCTTTTTTCTCTATCGATAAAGAAAGTTCCTGTAATCAATTCTGTCGAAAAATTCGGCCTCTTGAAGTCAATTTCAGCGAGTTGTGAAATATTTTCTTGTACTGCTTGCATTTGTTGACCGGAGCTCGTATCTGCGATAACTGCAGACGAAAGCTGCACTTGGCCTTGTATTTGATTCGATTCTGATGCTTCCGAAAATTCTTGAATCTTATCAGACTCAGATTTTTCTATTTGCTCCTTTTTCTCTTTTTCCTTTGGAGGAGGTGGAGCAACTGGCTTAGGAAGTTCTTCCTTTTGTTCTTCTTTTTTCTGAATTCGAGTTCTTGTTCTCGTGTTTCCTGCGCCACGAGTATTGCGCGTGCGTTGCTTGTTCTCTGAGGCAGAAGGTCTGGATGTAATGATTATTTCCGAGTCATCATCAACTTCTGAAGATGACATTAAAAAAAATAAATCAGTTTTTCACCCTGAAATAAGGTTCAATGATAACTTATTCAAATTTGCAACTCTTTTATTTTTGGTTGGCCAAACTTCATCATCAAATCGATAAAAAGTCGTTGCTATAGCTCACAGCAATACAGCCAATGCTTATAGGTCCTTATAACGGACAAATATTGAAAATCAAAAACACTTTATAAATGATATTTATTATGTTTCTTATTTTATATTATCATTTTCAAGTGCTTGTGAATGAAAGTAATTATAACTAATCGATAATGTAATGAATTCGTTTAATTAATAGATAATATAACGTGGAAAAGAAGAAAATATATTTCGTATGCTAGACAATCGATGTGTTGTGAACACTAATGAGTCATATAGGAAACCATAAATTTATATCACATTAAGATCACTTATGAGACAGTGTATTTAGATAATTGATATTAGGAATCGATAGAATATTGAGTTATGCCATGTAAACATAATAAATGTGCTATTCAAATAGGGAATAGTCAGAGTTTTTCTTGGTGTCGATTGATATAATCGCTTTCAAAAGTGATATTATAATTATAGAATCATCTATATTGTTATTATAGATTTTACCCAACTCAGTAGGGAAAAGGAAGTTTGGAGAGAGTTGTTAATCATATGTAAGACATTTAATTTGTCTGGGGCGTGAAATGTTTTATGAAGGGAAGATAAAGAATCAGCATGTGTCTGAATGCTAATAGAATATTTGAGTGATATATAATCGATTGTGAGATTTAATTTGTGATGAAGAAGTATGATAATAGTTGTGAAATTTTAATCATAGACATATTTTAGAATTGGTTTCATGGAACTTAATATATTTGGACACGATATTTACAAAATATCTATTTTTGGTCGAATACAGTTATACTCTTGAATAAATTGCCAAAAAAGAATTTTTGATGAATAAACTGTTTTAGTATATGATGTAAATGAGGAAAAATAGAAAATAAAAAAATAAAATCCTTTGACAATTTACTCATCATTAATTGAAATAAAACATATATGATTATGAATACAATGATAAAATACACTGAAAATAATGCAGTTTATCAACAGAAACAGAAAAAATTTCAAGTTAATCTCTGAAAGGTGGATATATATTAGAAGCAGAGATCAACCAATTTACAAATAAAATTTAACTGTTAATAAACAAATTCTGAACTTGATAAAATTTTCAATATTCATTTTTTGAGGAAAAGATTTTTCAGACTATTATAATGATAAATTTTTGTCCGCTAAAATTCTCCATGCAGAGTTAATCAAAGATAATAAAGAACATTATTGCGATCGATAGATATTCTGAGATGAAGAAAATTGAATTCATATAGTGAATTTTAAATTAACGAAATTAGATAAAAATAATCAACAAAAGTTCAGTAAGTCATAAGTCAATACTTACAACAGAATTGAAATTTAAATCGTTAAAAACTCACATGTATAAATTTTTTTCAATTGAAAATATCTTTAATGGAAAATATATTAATGCATATGAATTATTATAAAATATTTAAATATTTTAATTTTCAATGTTATAAGAAATTGAATTTATCAATTCAATATTTTGAAAAGACAACGAAAATTTAAAATCCACCTAAAACAATAATACATTCATTATCACATCAAAATTAATAAATACGTTAGAATTTGAGATCATAAATTTTGAATTATATTGAAAATTTCAAAACTTTACGTTGTGAATAAATATAAATTTTAAAATCAAACAAAAACAAAATACTTAATCAGTGATCTTTGATATTTCCGAAGCAATCCTACCGAAATTCGTGTGAGATCGAATTTGTATTTTTGGAGGATAGGGCAGCTGTATAGACTCCAATGGAGTATATGGCTCTATTATTTCAGTTCCTGGGCAAAGAACTTCCTGTTTCTGATAGTATGGACTATTGAAATTTTTCAATGAATCTTTCTGTTGTATTCGAATGGCTTTGCTCCATTCTTCGAAGACCTGTTTTTCTCTGTAATCTAATGATCGCCACATTTTGGCGAGAAGCGAAGTTATTGCTGTGCCTTTTAATTGAGGATGCAATTCTGTGGCTTTGTGTCTGTTCTGATGGCAAAAGATTTGAAAAGGTGTGACAATGAGCGGAGGTGGTGCTTTACTACTAGCGTCAACTCTTCCCGAACTCATTGAGATAAAATAAATTTAATGAATTCAGAACCTTTCTTCAATTTTTTCTAAATCACTTTTTTAATTTTTTCATGAGACAAATACTTTTGTTTACAACCTTCTGGTGAACATTTTTATCACGAATGTTTTTGATTTCTGAATTGTAAACTCGGATTTTTTTAAAACATTGAGTATTGTTCAATTGCTGTTGATAATATTCTATACATACATGGTATTATTTCAAATAACACTGTAAATCTGCTTGACTCTAGTATTTTTGGTTGGCTGATATTGACAATAAAGGTATTCATTGAACATAACTTTATCACTATCATATTTTATTAATATTATGTTGGTTTTTATTGCTCTTACTGCCTAATTGTCATTATCACTAAGAGCTCCTCATTTGTATATCCATCTCATATAGTTATACAATATAGAACTATCTCCTTTATGTATGCTTATGGCGGAAATTCAGTTAAACAAAAGCTTTTCACATGTCAAATATAGATCACAAAATATCAAAACAATAAACTTTGTAATATTACTTGCATATTAGTTATTCTATTTTAATTTAATAATCCCTCTAGATACACAAGTAAAAATGATATATCTCCTTGATTTTTTGTCTAAACTGAAATTAAAATCGATGGATAAATAGATAGAAGCAGATTAGATTCGGAATAGATACAATATGTTTTGCTATAGGATAATATTAACATAAAAACGCAAATAATCCATCTTATCACTTTTGTTGATTTAAGATTTCAAGCATATAATAATGCATTTCATATTAGAATAGTAACATATAATAAATGAGGCAGTAAGCTATTCATTTTGAGTGCTCAGCATAATAAAAGATACAAAAGATATGTTGAAAAATTATATATGTTGTTCATAGGTTCACAGACGTTAAGCAGTCTATAAATCATATAAAAGTGACATCTCGTTTGTTGTATAAATTTCAGTAAATGATTATTGTTGTGATATAAAAATACATATGAAATAAAGCACAAAGTCGATAAAATTATAATTTATAGAGGCTTATATGCTATTTACCAAAATAACATAGTCTATAATTGCAAATTTGCTTCTTATCCAACAAATTTTAAAAAATTAATGCGAAAAATATGAAGAATATGCAGTTAGTAGCTCATTTATATCAAAATCAACCAAAATTTTCGAGAAAAAACGACAGAAAAATTTCAAACGTTCATGACTGCATCGAAAGAACAGTATCTCGATGATATGGGGATTGTTTTCAAAAACATATTCATTCTCACGGACTCGACAATGAACACATCAGAAGTACAGTACTTTCACTGCCGTCTTCCTAAGACGAAACTGACTAATCAGAGAGTTGATCAAGTTGTACCTTCACTTGCACCACTTCCTAGTGACAGCTACAGGCAAAAATCACGTCCTGTTGATAATATGCAGCTCCAGCCTTCTAAAATCATTCAAGAAAAATTAGAAAAGCAAGTTTCGCCTCCAATTTCACCTGTTCGCCAGGAAACACCACAAGAACCTGCAAGTCCATCACCAAAACAACAAGATTTATCACCGCAACCAAGAAAACAATTTTTATCGCCGCAACAACCGCAAAAACAACCAGATGTTGTTCAAGAACATCTAAAACAGCCATCAGTGCCATCATCGCCAGTTAGACAGTCGCCAGCTAAACCAGCTGTTGAAGCGAAAGAATATGATTTCAAAGAATCACAGAATAAGCTCAGCCTTGCAGAGTATTGGACAATACCACTCAGAAATCAAGAGACATCTCATTTCGTTTTCTACAAAAATGCAAACGATTGCGGCTTAGTTGACGCAAATACTAAAGAAACACTCATCAAAGGCTCATTTCGTGGCAATTATATCAGTGTTTCAAATGCAGGCGAAAAGATTTGCGAAATTAAACAGACAGATGATGATACATACTTCATTTTCAACACTGAAGAGAAGCCAATGCTAGAATACTGCGCTATTAGGCTAAATCAATCATACTATGCCGACAATGGACCAATGTTGTTCGAATTATACATTCCAGCACTAAAGAAGCGTCCAGAGGGCCAGCGCTACGTATCAATCGAGACAGGAGAGGTTTCTGGATTAGTTGCTAGAATAGTTCAAAAAGCTAAAGAAGCAATCGCAGTGAAATCTAGAACACCACCAAATTCTGGCAGTACATTCGATTTGACATTCGATGGACTTTTCAAGAATCCTGATCCTCACAACTTCATCATCTTCCACGACTCCTCTCCTAAGAGAGTTATTGCATCTCTCGGTTGCATTGGTCCAAACTTGTATAAGGCGACAGTAACATATCCAATGTGTCCTCTCCAGTTATTCTTCGCTTGCTGTATTGTAACTTTGAAATAATTTCCAATTCCAAAATTTTGTTTTTTAAAAATTCTCTTGCATACTAACTATACATGGATTAAACTATTTGATATATCATCAATTACTAAAAATATACCATGACAACCAAAAATTACATCAAATACACAAATATTTTATCAAAATATAAATTGATAATTTTCAAATATCAACATTTTAACATAGTTAGATACTGTAAATTATATTATTTTTCATTTGAAGATTAATAAATAAGGAATATAAGTGAATGCTCATGAATTTTTATACGATATCAAATATCAAGTTATTTGTCTATGAAAACAAGCTATTAAAACAATGTTTTTATCATATTTTCTGTAAAAGATACTATGAACTGACTTAAAATGTCTAGAATGCTAGTTTGAAATTCGCAGTGTTATATCCTCAACGATAACCATACTTTTGATTTAGAAAATTAGGATATTTATATGATGTTGAACATGGTTATAGAGTGAAACGAAAATTGACGACGATAAAAGCGGTTTGGCCTTCCTTTTAGCATGGGTCGTATCCGTACAAAGACTACAAAGAGAGCCGCCCGCCTCGTCATCGAGCGCTTCTATGGCCAACTTTCCTTCGATTTCCAGGACAACAAGCGCGTTTGCGATGCTGTCGCTGATATCCCATCCAAGCGCATGCGCAACAAAATCGCTGGCTACGTTACCCACCTTATGCGCCGCCTTGAGCGCGGTCCAGTCCGTGGCATCTCCTTCAAGCTTCAGGAGCAGGAGCGTGAGAAGCGCGATAACTGGATGCCAACAGTTTCCAAGCTTGCTCAGCCAAAGATCCAGGTCGATGCTGACACAAAGGAAATGCTTGCCGCTATCGGCCTTGGCGAAATGGAGGGTGTTGAGGTCTTCCAGCGCCGCCAGCCAGGCAAACAACAATAAAATGCTTTTTATTTTATAAATCACCTTGTTGAAGTCGACAAATTTTACTTTACTAAACTTAATATAAAGCCAAAAATAATATTTAGCAAATTGCTTGACCGTGTTTTAAGCTATTTATTCAACCTTACGAATACAAACAAATTCTATACTGCAAAGTCATCTTCTTTTAATAATTCAATATTATTTTGATTGTTTTTATCACCTTTGTAATGTGAGAATATATATGTGTCAGACTTTTACTTTCTTTATTCATAGCTAATTTAAACAACTGCTACAAAAAAATTCAAAAAAGATATAAATAACAGTTTAGGCGCACATGATAAGTTAAAATAGAAAGATAGATAATTTAACCATTTGTGTTAAGACACTGAGTGATAATCATGAAAGATAAGCGAACCAAATTATTCAATGGTTCTTCAATGATTTCAAATTGATGTTCCCAGATAAATTCGACCTGTGTTATGAATTGTTGTGTAACTTCTTCCATTTCTTCTTTCTTTTTCATATATGTTTTGGCAAGTTTTTGCGTTTTAGCTTCGTTTCCTTTATGAAGTGACTGTTCTAAATCAAATTTAGCAGAATTATAAAGTAATTGAGCTTTTCGACGCTTTTCTTTGAACTTTTCAATACTGTCTAATTTTTCGTTGATATTTGTAATATTTTGAACAGCGTTCTGTGTCTCTTCCTTGATAAATTCGCTGTTTAAACATTGATGCAAATCGGTAAACATTTTAACTAATTGTTTCGCTGGTCTTGACTGTGAGTTCTTTGCAAATAATGCATTTGTCATTGCTGATTCGGCGAAGTCTTTGCCAATGTTAACTATAGGGCCAATCGTTTTGATTAAGTTCGTACAATCATTTAATAATGAATGAACACGTTCCTGTATGAGATCGAATCTACTTGCAGCATCTTCATATTTTGGGTCTATTTCGGCTCGATCAGCTCCTGTTTTCTCTCTAATTGCTTGCACTCCCATTTTAAAGAACGACATCTCAAATTCGATTTCACTTTTTATCGTTGGATTTTTCTTGACATTTTACATGTCAAATATGTTGTATTCTTCTGAATTTTATCAAATTCTTTCATCAAGTATGAATTCTGGATTTATTCCATCATAGCAATTCATCACATAAATCCATACCATTTTCCATATTATTACGAAAAAGTGCTGTGAAATTCCTGGAAATGAGATTAATTTTACCTGGAAAAACGATTGCTGAAGTATTTGATTCAATAACTCGATCAAACTAATCAAAATTGAGTCCTGAAATACCATAATGCATACTGGATTTTGTCCATGATTACCAACATTTACCAAAATATCTTTGTAATATAAATTTAAACGAAACAATTTTAATGCATGCTTTCATGTTACTTTGTATTTATAAACATTCCTTGAAGAGGTTTCAATGTAAGTGCCTTAGTTTATGCTTCATAAAACGAACATTTGATCCTAGATGAACTTTTAATAACAATTTTGGGAATGAGAAGCTTGTATTGCTAATTTGTGTTAATAGCCAACTTTCCTAGGACAAAGATGTTTATACGTCAAATTGCTAAAATTACATGTCAAATTGTTATAATATCAATTTTGACACTTTACAAAGAAATTTTACATGGCAAATTATGAATTTACATGACAAGGTATTTAAACAATAAACGTGACAAAAAGTCCGTTTTTTTCAATGTCTGAGGTGAAGAAGGATAGTATCTTTATACTTCTTCAAGTCCAGAACGACAACACAATGAAAATCTTTCAGAACGTCATGAAAACGAGCTTCCCGGCGACTCACGTCATCTGCCCGATGAAAAATGCCGTAGATATGGCATCGAAAGGTAAGCCTGCTTTGATAAAACCACCAACACCTGATGCTCTGTCACTACAAGGTGATCTTGTCAGCGTTGTTGTACATAACTGGCTCGCAAATCAGCAGAAAAAGCCAGCACAAAAAGAAAAAGCAAAACCAAAGCCAAATGCGAAAGGAAAGAACCCGAAGCAACAAGATGCTCCAGGGGATCAGACACCGCGAACAGAACCAGAAATTAAAGGACCGAACTTCATTTACTTAACAGAATATCCAAAAACAGTTGAGCAACTCTCTGGAATGCAGTCAGCATCCATCCCAGTTGTTTGCGCGATAACAATTGACGCTCTACCAGCAGAAAATGAAAAACATCCGCCTGTAAATCAAAGCCAGCCGAACTTAGACTTCAGAGTTGCATTCCACAACAATATTCCAGTCATGTCATTCACACTTTCACCAACTGGAACAAACGAAGACGTTGCGCAAAATATTTTAAATTCGATTTACAAGAATATGAATGCTTATCTTACATTCCACCAAGAAAACATCGATGTTAAGATTGTCTCAATCCCCAAGTATCCACCAGAGCCAGTTGCTGTTCCACAGCTACCAACAGATGGTAAATCTTCAAAGAAAGAAGGAAAAGCGGGAACACCTGTCCAGCAACCAACAGAAACACCAGCACCAACAGATGATGCACTCAAAGAAGCATATAAACAAGCCATTTTCCAGCAAATTGATGATTTCGTTAAAAATGCAAATAATCCAATTTTCTCAAACCAATTTCAGCATCAAGCAGAACTGCTTCCTAAATTCCAGCTCCCTGCAACACTCAGACCAATATTTTCGCACAGACCAGACTACAAGGATCCATTTATATTCACAATGAGAGCAGCAGCCGCTAAAAACAAAATTTCGTATGATGACATCTTCTCTGTTTACGTTGTAAAGAAATTCGAAGATATGATTGGATATCCAGTTGGCGAAAGACGCCACGCTGAAATTATTCCACTAGAATTGCTGCCAAATGTCATTGCTCCGCTTATAGGCTCATATCCAAATTTTAAATGGGCTGATTTTGCTGGAACAACATTATTAGCTTTTTATCAAACAGTTCCGGACTCAAACTATCCAGTAACGACAATTTCGGAAACATTCCACCTCCCTGTTGCAAAAGGATTCGGAAAATGGCTTGAAGAAACAAAACAAGAATTTCCAGATACTTGCGACGATCTTCCTGTTCAAACAGAGTTTTCTGCCAATGCTGGCCGTCTTCAGGAGTTTGCCAACCTTCCTGGTTCAACTTCAACAAGATCTAAACAATGCTACTACGATGAATCAGGTTTGAAGGTTGAATCATATCCAACAAAGAGCGAAAATGGCCTCACAGCCAACTTTTTAGTCACTTACAATAACAAATCTACTTTATCTTTCAATATGCAGCAGAAAAGCGGCACAGGAAACGGAAACGAGGAGGAAGAAGATCAGGTTGATGTAAATGTCAGCATCCGTGGCACATTCTGCAAGAATTGCGAATTCCATTACGAAAATTCTTCACCAAGCGCAGTTCTCTCGCTTTTCACGAAGGGATCAACAATCCAATCAACAGACAGCGAATCCATCACTTTAATAGGCGTCCCAGGAGAGCAGAAGCGCGTAATTACATCAGAAGGCCCATTAATTAGATTTACGCCAAATCCTGTTATTTACACTTTAGATGGCGCAATACAGACATACGACGGCAAGACATGGCATCTTATTGACTCAGAAGGCAAATCTTTCGTTAAAACCAGTGATGATGAATGGACTCGTGAATCTGCAAACGACGCGACATGCGAAACAATACAGACACACTTCACAAAGCGCCAAGTCACTACGCATTCGAACGGAGTCTCTTTCATAACAGATGAAGACGAAACAATTGTTTGTTTCCCAGACGGTTCTAAGTATTACACGAATGCCAAAAAGTGGACGCACAAGAGTCTCCCTGATGTTATTATCGATGGCGCTAAGATCATTGTCGAGAACGAAGCCTTCAAAGCAACATACGACCAGAACAACAACGTCACTCTTGATACTAAGGACGGGGAATGCTCGATGAACTTGCTGAAGAATAGCGGCCACATCATTTACTATTTCGGCCAGTTCAGAACAGTTATGACAATGATTGACTTGTTCACAGGAACAGTGGCAAACACAGGAGCTAGAAGGTGTGTCTACTATCTAACAGAAGACTGGCAGTGGGCATTAGGCAGACAGTTGTGCTCGAAGAAAGAAATTGTGCAGCATTTCCAAGACGGCGACTTCGTTGAAAGACTTCAGAAGGTTGATGCCGTCGACGAAGGCGAAAACATGACAATAGTATCAAACGGCCACAAGCCTAGACTGTTCATTATATCAAATGATGGAGCTTGCACGCATGTGTCAGAGTTAATCTCGTCTTCTGACTTCCAGGCTGCCGCTGAACTCTCTGCTTCAAGAATCGCGAAGGAAGGAGAGAAGGACGTGATGCTGTGGTTCGACACTGAGCCAAAGAGCTACAGAGAGATGCAGATATGGACAAAGATGAGCGATGAAGAGAAGGCTGCAATAGTTAAGGCAATTGAAGACGAAAAGAAGGCTGAAGAACTCAGAGTCAAGATTTTGGATTCTGTAGGAGATCCAAAGTGGAGAGAACTCGAAGAGAAACAGAAAGGCGAAGAAGCAGATGTTTTGGAATTCTTGAATACTAGAATAGTATCTAACTAGATGTTATATTATTAAAAGTTTTATTTGTTAAAAATCTTTCTTTATCATAGCAGAAATTTGAGCATTTTGATGTAGTTTCCCCAGAAGCAGTCTCTGGTGGTGATCATGCATCAAGATTAGTGCATTTCTGGCACTCAACTACTTTTTCAAATTTTAATTCAGCAGTACGATGTATTGAGCACATTATGACGACTATAATATGCATTTATGACCTATTTTGTCGATAAATTTTTCGAGCCTCGCACAAAACATAAAACTTACAGTTTTACGCAAAGCACAACAGGAAACAACAGTTTACTAGTGCACGAAACCATTTATAACTGAAGTGCAACCTTATATAAAAGATCCTTAAAGACTTTTAATCACAAAATTATTTTGTTTCGAAAACCACGCGAAATGATTTTAAATAATGCTGGTAGAGAGTAGTTTGATGCATGATATATACTTTTTCAGTTTAAATTGATTAAATAAGGAATGTTGAATAAGTATTTTTGTAAATTAGTTGAAATGGGTTGGATAGAAAGGTTAGCGAGGGGTGGATTAGTGTGATTAATTGGTTCTGCTCAGCTGATTCCGATGAAATAACGGGAAATTCAAAAATTTGACAAGAAAAGTGAGATGTCAAAAATTTTGATGTGATAAAAAAATAAAATGTTTTGGAAAATATCGGGTATAAAGCAAGGTCCTACACAGTCCCATTAAGCTATTTGTGTGAACCATTCTGTGATTTATTGAGTGTTGTCAACACACAGAGAAATTGAGAGGAGCAGGCCAAATATCCAAAAATTGAATGATGACATCATTTTTAAGATGGAGACTCTTGAACCAATGAACAAGGCCGGCCTTGAGCAGAAGCTCGCCCAGGGCGCTTACGTCCTCTTCTTCACAGCTGAGTGGTGCGGCGATTGCAAGTTCATCAAGCCACACATGCCAGATATCGAGAAGGAATTCTCCCAATTCAAGTTCATCAAGATCGACCGTGACAACAACACACCACTCTTCCAGGAACTCGACGTCCTCGGCATCCCATCCTTCCTCATCTACAAGGAAGGAAAGGAAGTTGGCCGCTTCGTCAGCCGCGACCGCAAGACAAAGCAGGAGGTCGTTGACTTCATCAAGAAGTACGCTTAAACGCTAATTTTATTGTATAATCTAATTTACGATTTTTTTATCTCTTAATATCAGGAACCACAAACAATACATTTTCTTTTTTATGCTGAATACAATTTAATTTTTGTATATATCATGAAGTAAATCAAAAAATATATAATAATTTTAAATAATTTGATTTCTAATAAAACCAAATACAGAAAAAGAATATATAGGCGTAGATTAGAAAAATATAACAAGAATTTTTACATAATTAAATATAATTAACAATATCATCTTCATTAATCTTAATATATTCGCGCTTGATAGCATTATTCAATGATGTTTCGATTTCATCATCTGAAATAAAGTCTATTTCTGATTTAAGCTTTTTAACAAATAAATCTTTTGGCAAACTCTTCGCACGCTTAATAATATAAACTATCTTAGCAATTATTCGGTCTTTTCGTTGTTGCTCGGCTTCAAGATTAATATCATCATTTTCGTAGTTTGGAATTCTAAAAGATGGAAGCGGAAGAACAAAGTTTCCTTCTGTTGCTATTTTATTGTCTTGGTCTATAATCTTTAGAGATAACAGCTGCGATCTAATTTCTTTTGGAATTTCCATATTATTTTTAATTGCAATTAAAGCTTGAAGATGGACAAGGGATCCGCTAAATGTTGCATTTCCATATTTAAATTCAACAGTTTCTAGCTCTGAAATCCATGATATTTTCTTATTTGGTTCATTAAACTGAGATTGGAACTCAGATCTACAATTTGCAATATCTCCTGGGATAAAGTGGAACACTGAAGGATATTGGGGCCATGAATCATATTTAATTACAATTATTTTTCCGGGCAAGCTTAAATTATAGGTTTTTTCACGGCTCTCTTTGACATCTGATATCATCTGATATGTTTTCTTCACTCCATCATTGCCAACAATCTCTTCAACAGCTTGTGTGAATAATTCTTCATTTTCAATGAATGAATAATTTTCTTTTAACAATCTGTTGACTAAATACGATGCATTTTCGACAATAAAATCATCTATCGACGATAATTGCCTGAAAAAGAAAATAAAATCTGATAAATTTTTGGAAAATTCGGAATTTTGAATTTCAGCATTGATAAATTCTGCAAACATGATTTCTAGACGTTTGTACTTGGTTCTCATTTCAGTGCCAAAGCATTTAAACGTTTCTGTCATTGAATCTAAATTTAATTTTGTCTTTAATTCCCTGAAACATAATAGGTCCTTTAGTAGTGTCTTTACAGTATTCATATTCGTGCTCTGTTTGGCCTTTTCAACTCTGCTTTTTGCGTAAAATTTAAATTCATCTAAAAACAGTTCTTGCATTTCAGCGTTGTAATCACAGAGATTAGAAAGCTTAACAATGCTGTTGAATGTCTGTGACTGAACAAGAAAATCAATGATTGGCTGCATATCTGTGTAGAATCTTAATCCATAGAGTGTTTGCCTTGATGTATCGACTATTTCTAGGCTTGTTGCTGGTTTAAAGAATTTTATAATTGATATTTCTGTATTTATTTGTGTTTCGAACCAATCGATTAATTTATCTGGAGATTCACTTGGATGTTTCAAATTCTGATAGTAATTCATTGCATCATCTAATAAAGGATCTAATAATGCGCTTTCTACCTCGAAAAACTGCGAACAATTAGCGATTAATTGAAAAACTTGTTCATCAATTTTGTCTGTCGCATTTTTAATTCGAGAATCTTTAAATGCTTCTGCTAAAAACTTAACTAATAAACTTTGGGAGTCTGAATCTACATTTAGTTGGTTGATAAATATATCTTTTACAGATTGTTTAATTGTAACTGGATAGAGATATGTCTTTTCAAAAGGTACGAATAATGTTTCGAGTTTTTCGATTGTTTGTTGAATTTTTGTGAATAAATTTAACAAATCTTGGTAATTATTAAGTGTTTTGATCTGTTTTACAACATCAATAGCATATGATTTGATAGTATTTGTGAATTCTTTTGCGAGATTTTGTGTTTGTGCTTGATTTTTGCTCAATTTTTCAATTAATAAATAAGCAGACTCATAATTCGATGCTCTAACATTTTCGAATGTTTGCTTTGTGCATTCTAGAATGAGTTTCCACTGATCATCGAAGTTTTCTTCTTTTTGTTGATCAGGAAAATTTAAATTAATTGCAATTGGCGATGATTTTACTGTTTTCTTTGCTTTAATTGTCCTAGTGGACTTCTTTGTCGTAGAACTCTGCGAATCTTGATTGATTCTATCAAGAATCTGTGAAACTGAAGGATTTTGCATTTTATTATTGTTACTTTTTTGGTTCATTTTTTTATCATATTCATATATAAAAATGTCTACAAAATATAATAAACGCGAAATTATTTCAAAATAATGAGTTTATTTTTATCAAATTTAAAAATTAGCTGGTTATTCAAATATGTAGCATAAAATAGATTGTTTATGAACTAGATATTTTATCATTAGGTACTTTTGGATTGTTAATTAATATTTTTCTATTCACAAAATATAAATTAGAATGTTATTCAAATTCTTAAAATAAAATAAACTGTATATGAGATAAATATTTTATTATTATGTACTTTTGGTAATCGATTTCCATAACATGAGCAATTATCTCTTATTTCGATTTGAAGAAATAATTTATCAGCATTTTGCTGAAAATAAGCTATCTAGTGCTCTCCAATGCGCATATGTTCAGTATTTGATTGCTCTTTATACAATTCATAATGATCAAGAGTTTTTAGCGCATTATGCAGAAAGATATCAAGCAATTATCGAATTATTGACTACATATGCTCATCATGCCAAATTCCAAGATAGAAGCACAATTACGAATGCATTATTCAACTTTATGAAAAGATGCCCGAGAGAAATTCTTTATAACTACGAAAGAAAAGAATTCTTTGGTTTCTTGGAGGATACCATTGTATCTGAAGGCGATGTGCTAGCTGATGGATTAAATATACTTAGTATCAAGCTTGAAATTCAAGATTTTGATGTTCCACGAATCGAGACTGTTATGAATTTATTTGATGATCCAGATGATGTACGCGATTTGATACTAAAAATGAAAGATTCTGAAAATGATAAGGAATCTGCTACAGCACTATTAATAGACATATATATGACCACTGCATATCAAGACCATGAATAATTTCATACAGCATCATTTCTACGAAGCAGAGGATATCAGATAGAGCTACAGATGGTTGTTGTATGTGGATTCATCTGCTTGATTGAACGTATTAATGTCCCTGTTGTTGCAATATCTGTGGATATTGACAACAAATGAAGCCGCATATTTTTAGATTTTTGAAAAAACAATAATAAGTGAGATGTTAAACATCTCATAATCAAGTAAAGTATCATATGTTAACCGTAAATATACGATTTGTAAATCGAATGACTGCAGCTTTTTGAATCTTTGGTAACTTTTTAAAATATTTTGCAAACAAAATCAGTATCATGAATGAAAATATATTTTTCAATATCAAAGAATTTGACTGGACCAATATCGAGGATCAAAATTTGTAATTTCTACACTCTTATATGATACTAGCAAATCCTTTTGTATGAATGGAAAGAGATAATCCTTGAGTTTGAATGAAAAAATACGAAGTATATTTTAATTTCGAATATTCAACAAGAAAATCGAGTATATAAGATTTAATTTCTGACCTACTATTAGGGTATATAGTGTAATATCATACTTACCTATTAGGCTTGTTTAGTTCTAATTACCTCCCCTAATAGACGTCGAAAATTAGAATGTTAAATTTTTGACAAATGCCAGAAATGGTATGTATCCACGTTTGCGATTATCATAGTCTACATCCTGATTGGTGTATAAATCAATATACCAACTCGTTTAAGGAAAAATTAGATTTTGGAAAATGGATAAAACTTTTGATGAAGAGATACTGAAGAAGGAAATTGTTAATAAAAAAGCATAAATTTAGTTTTGAAATATGCAAATATTGTGTATTATAGAAATACATTTACTCCTGCTCCATAGTATCCTAATTGATGTATAAAAATACTGGCAGTCTCAGAAAATGTATTTATGAAGGAGCATACTTAAAATATACAGTGAAACATCTTGAAATTCATTCATTATTTTGAGATTTTAAAAATCTCATCGAATAAGCAAAATTGAAGATTTTTTGTTAAAGAATTATGAATATTTATGTTGAATACAGTATATACCACGTGTTTATTTTTCATTGACTATTTACATAAAAATGACAGACTTATTTTATATTTTTGTTTTTTCTCATAATATGAACAGCCCAGATTTCTCTGAACTGGGAAAATTGTCTTCTAAAGACGGTATTAAAGGTTTGTCCAGCTTTTCACAAGCAATTGACTCTCAAAATTGGAGATTTTTAAATCAATTCAGCTTAAATCGTTATTTCGAATTATTATATAACTTCCTCGACGAAAAATCCACTATTGACATTACTAATTTCCTATTTAAAGATCCACTTTTGACTAATATCAACGAAATTATTCAAAGTCGCTCCTCAGAATTAGACTTTACTACAATTTTAAACATCTTGAATCGAATTAAATCATATCACTCAGCTTTAATTGTTGAAAAATTTCAATTTAAAACTTTGGTGCCACATTTCACGAAAATTAGAGATGACAATTGCAAAAGGATCATGATAGATCTGGCTGCTACAATGATCAAAAATACTACGGAATTTCCAAGAGAAACTCACGATTTTGCAATTCGAATTTCAGAATTCGTCAAAAATAATATCAATACATGTATAACTTCTGAAGACCTCAAAAATTTATACATAATTCTTGATAGTATGATTGTTAATGAATTAGTCGCAAGAAATTTAATCCAATTAGATTTCCTTCCATGTATTAAACTCAAAGACGATGATGAAAATTCACACACACTGGCTGTTAAGCAGCAACTTGATTATTTGGTAGATTTATTGCCGAGATACGGTTTCTCAGATAATTTTTACAAAAGAAGCGTTTCATCAAAACCAAAGTATATATTACCAAACATTTCCGAATTTTTAAACGTTTTGCAGCCGGTTATTGTCGAATATTTTCAATCCAAAAATAAATCAAACGAATATAATTTATTCAAATACGGCGCAAAACCCATCCTCTATTTGCTGGCCTACTCATACAAATACAAACCGATGGAATGGAATCCAGGCTATACGTTAGTTATTAAAAAAATAATTGAAAAAGAAGATCAAATTTATGCGCCATTTATCTTGCTTCTGCTTCTCAATGTAAAACAGCTTCCCGATATTATCATTTATGCGCCATTTGTTCAAAAATATTTATCATTAGCCAATCCTTCATTAGAATGGTATCAATCAACTATAGACTTCTTAAATTATTCATCAGTTCCAAAATTTTTGTCTTTTGATCATCTTTTAAACAACTTTCCGCAAGATTTCAAATTTCCAATGATTTCTCCAATGATTGACCTTCTAAAAGAAAAAACATACACTGGTGTTAAAGAGGGAGACATGACCCGTTGTTTAAGATACCTTTTACACAATTTTGTTAAATTACAAGAATTAGAAGTAAGAATGATAAGCGATTGGAGCGAGAATGATGTAAGTGTTAATTTAACCATACTTGATTTGGGTCAAAATGCAGAAAATATTCCTCCGTTGCAAAATTTTGGAATTATTATATCAAAATACATTCTACTCAGTGGCAAATATGATTTCCAATACCTAGTGAACGCGTTCACTAAATATAAGCTTGATGAATACACTAGCATGCCTACAACTGATAATGGAGCAGGAATTTCTATATGGAAGCTCTACAACTATTTTCACTGCGACAAGGAATTATATAACTATAGGTTCAGTATTGTAGATACAAATAATGAAGCGCACGAATTTTCGGTTTATGATAATTTTTATTCATCGGTTTTATCGCTTCTTTCGAATCCATATGAGATAAATACCTTCGAGTGCAATGTTATAATTGAAGAAGGCGAAATAGAACGAACGCAGCCAACTGTAAGATCAAATATCTTCGATAATTATCTTTCTTACAGAATAGTTGAACTAATCCGTGTATTCTATAAAGCTACTGATTTCCAAATAATTGATTCAGAATTAGACAAAAGATGTTACGAGTCTTTTAATAATTTAATGATTACATGCGGATTTCATTCCCCAGAGTCTTGTGTTGTCTTCAATTATCCTTTCTTGTTCTCAATGAGGACTCGCATCGCTCTTTTACGTACAGCATTCATGGATTTCGAAACAGCTTATAATTTCGTAATCAAAGAGTATAATCGTAATGTTAAACAAACAAGAACTAATAATAGAGTTACGTTATTCATTGAACGTTCCAAAATATACGAAGATGGAATTAAAATTTTGGATTTATTCGGCAAAGGAACACTTCCGTTTGATATTCAGTTCAAAAACGAACCAGGTATCGGCCAAGGACCAACGAGAGAGTTCATGCAGCTCCTTGCACAAGAGATAGTGAAAGATGGTGAAATGTGGAAAGAAACAAGCCAAGGATTCTTCCCTATGTACTTCACAACGAAGAACTTCTTCGAGTTTGGAATACTTGCTGGACGTTCGGTGCTCTCTAACAGCCCTATAAATATTCCATTGAGCAAATATTTCTTTTCACTCTGCAAAGGTGAAAATGTTCATCTTAAAGACGTAGATCCTCAAATGTATAATTCTATTAAGAATGCTGTTGGTGGAGAAGAGCCATCAATAAGGGATTTGCAGAATTCGCAATTAATTGGACTCAACTTCGAGCTAATCAACGGCGAGAACATCGATGTCACGCCAGACAACGTTGCTGATTTCTACTACAAGGCAATGAATGTCGCAGGCAGCACAGAGCAAGCAATCAAAGAGTTTTTGCGCGGCTTCAACACTGTTTTACCAAGAGACTGCATGAAGATGTTCACCGCTGACGAGCTTTTAAGGATCATATGCGGCGACAACACTGGGTTCACTATTGAAGAATTCGAGGCTCAGGTAACAATAGGATCTGATGCGACACCCAAAATGCGCAGGATGCTTGCAGAGGTTGTCTGCGGTTTCGACCAGAAAATGCGCGCGAAGTTCATAGAGTTTGTCACCGGTTCTCCATGTCTTCCTATTGGTGGACTTGGAAGCCTTGACCCAAAGATACAGATACAGCTGAAAAGAGGTGACAGCGTTAGCCTTCCTTCTGTTACTACTTGCACGAACTACTTGAAGATTCCAAACTACCCAACGATAGAGGTGATGCGCGAAAAGTTTATCACTGCCCTAGAATACTGCGGTAACCATTTCGCACTTTCATGATTTTTTCTTTTATATATATCTGTCAATAAAATTTGTTTTAATAACTATTATACAATGTTTTATAAACATAAATGATACTCAAAACTGAGATGAAATTACTCATGGAATACTAATTTCAACTTATCTCATTATTCTTTCAAGATTGGATAACAAAACTATGAATATATATGTTCATAACAGTGCTCTATCTATTTATATAAACATAATTGTTTTAAGTTTATCCAATCTTGAGATATAATTAAAATTTCTGGAACATCCTAAATGATTTTTTTTTAATTATTTTTTTTTCGAGATAAGTATGAGCATTGTAGGATTATATATCTTTGTAAATTATTATATACTGCTCTTAAGATATCTGTATCTTGAGTTTCAATGTCAATATATGTCATGGAACAAAGTTATAATCAATTTGTATTTCTTAATCAAGTATGTACTGTTTTGTAGTTGTAAAGATATACAAAAATGTAATATATCATCATGTAAATATAGATAAATAGTGTAATGTGATCAAAATTAGTTTTATCTTAAGAATAGAAGTAGAATTTCATAATTCATTCCAGAAAGTTATAATTAATGGAAGAAAATGGTGTTATTAATATTGTGTTAGAGATAGATTGTAAACATTAGAAAGCTTAATGAAACTTTTCAATAATTTTGGAAAAAATATAAATCCAAATCTCATAATTTAAGCTTTATTACCAGCATTGTAATCCAATTATAGAAGTGATAATGATGAAATTAAAATTGGGGAAAATCAAGTTCAAGAGTGATAATAAGATTTATTTCGATGAAGATCATGTTTCGATTGAATCATTTTGCATATTATGAGCATCTACCAATGCATGCAACTGGAATTTGTTGGTTACATGTGTTTCACGATATGACTGTTTAAAAAATGGTTGATTACGACACTAATAAATATTGTTATGCATACCATTCTCTATTGAACAAACGGTGGAATTTGTTTTGTGAAAAGATTTAAGATTGAATCGAAAAATTTTATTTCAATTTTGAATGTTCACAGAAAAAACTGTGGTTAGCATTTTATGATGTTTATTCACGCTCTATTGTTCATCCATATAAAGGCGAATTCCATGACTAATATTGATGAGGATCCAATAATCCTAATATTCCCAGATGATCAAAAGATAAATGTTTCTTTTGATTTTTATATCGATGAAGAAAGATGTCAAGGATTCACAGACAAGAAATGGAATGTAATGCAAAATAGTCAACTCATATTTGAAGACAATATTATCATTTATGATGGAAAAATACATATAAAATACAATAATAGTTTTAATATTGAAAGTTTAAATGATTTTGGAAGTTATCATTATTTTCCGTTGGTTGCTTTGTTCCATTTACAGAACAAATGATTAGTTATAATGTGCTGTACAGACCGAACTTTACGATGGCTATTGAAACAATGAATCACACGATGAAAGATGTGATGATAATTGAAGGAAATATATCGGATTGGGACAGCAGTAATTTATAATTCAAATTGATATTGCTGGCAAGTTATATGTTCATTATTCATTCGATGAAACAATGATGTCAAACTACTATCCAATATTTCATTGAATATCAGACATAATCTATCTGAAGGAAATCTTTCAATTAAGTTGAAATGCATTGACAGTAATGGATTGGAATCAAAGAAAAATCCAATGTTAAAATTCTCCAAAAAAGAAGGATCAAATATTTTCACTAACAAACTAAGTTTTAACACAGATAATACATTGAACAAGCATAACTTTTAATCAGCAGAGAGAATTGCAATCATTTTTGCAGTTGTTGGTGTCGTTGTGGTGATTGTTGTTGTCATAGTTGGTGTATGTTTAAATGCAAAGCGTTATCACGATGATCAATTGTGCCAAACAACTTCTGATGATGTTAAACAAATCCATTCCATTGATTTGAGTATAGTCGTAAAAAGAGATGATCATGTCTTTGATTTTAACGAGTCATCCAATGATTTCATTGATGAAGAAATTGAATCCATTCTTGATGCAAGCTTTTAATCAACTATTTCGTCTTTTACTGTTCTTATTAAACATTTTTATTTAATGTCAATATTATATTGCATTATTATAGTCAAAGATATGAAGCAAGCTATAAATTTTTTTGATCAACAAATCCTTTAATTTTGCATCCTAATCAATGTGATTCTATAAATTTTCAGCTCTATAAGATTATGTGCCACATATTTTTGCACTATATCTTTTAATTCATTAAATTTGATTATATTTCTGAAATATCTCATATTATCTCAAAATACAGTTTAATAATTACAATGTATGTGGAGATCTAACAAATATGTGAATGGAAGTTCTAAAATAATAAATAGTATCTTATGAAAAATAAAAAAACAGCAAAAAATTAGTAATTATTTGAAATTTAAGTCTACCATATCGAGTGTATATAGAACTGACGTGTGCCAAATTGCAGCGGATACAATTTATATGTGTTTTCAAAAGAGAAAAAATTTCGCCGCTGGAAAAATTTTACTTGACAAAATCCAGCAAATCACTCAAAAATATAAATTTAGCTGTATAAAATTATTTAAAGCATTTTCTACGCAATGGATTTTTTCCGCTGCAGATTAAAATTTCTGCCATTTTGACACGTAAAAAGATTTTTCGTGTCTTATCAATAGCCGATAAAAACATTATAAAAGTTCCCGTTTGTTACAAACAAATCCATTTTCAATGAAATTTCGCCTAAAATTTTGGTGACAGAATTTTGAAAAAAAAAATCATTTGACCATAATGGCTGAAGAACAACCAGAGGTAAAGACATTGCCACCAATCTTCCTTGATATCTCACCAAATTCCAAGCCAACAGAAATGGACTCTCTTTGCATGAACTGCTTGAAGGAGGGCACAACAACAATGTTGCTTACAAAGATTCCTTTCTTCAGGGAAGTCATGATCTCCCACTTTGAATGCCCACACTGTGGATACTCCGATAATGCTATCCAATTCGCTGGTGAATTCCCAGCTAAGGGCGTTACATTCACATTGACTGCTAAATCACCAGAAGACTTGAACCGCCGTGTTATCAAGTCATCACATGCTACAATCAAGGTCCCAGAAATCGACTTAGAAATTCCACCACAGACACAAGCAGATTCTATCAACACTGTTGAAGGCGTTTTAGAGCGTGCCTACGAGGGAATCAAGCAATCCAATCCAAATCCTACAGAAGAAGTCGCTGAATTCTTGGACAATTTAGATCAATGCCGCAAAGGTCTCGTTCAGTTCGAGTTTATCCTTGATGATCCATCAGGCAACTCATTCCTCGAGAACCCAATCGCTCCTTCACCAGATCCACAGCTCAAGTGCGAGTTCTACCGCAGAACCGCAAAGATGAACGAAGAAATTGGCCTCAAGGTCGATCCTAAGTCCAGCGACTTCCAGGTTGAGGAAGTCACATCAAAGACAATTGACAAGTACCAGTCAGTTTTCTCAACAGACCAGCCAGTCCAGGAGATGGATACAGATTGCCCAGTTTGCTCGCACAGTGGCGTCACACGCTCATGCACACTCTCCATTCCATTCTTCAAGGAAATCATTATCATGGCTTTCAACTGCGATTACTGCGGTTATCACAATGGTGAAGTTATGATCGGTGGTGAAACATCACGCTACGGCCGCCGCATTACACTTAAGGCTGACTGTCAAGAAGATCTCAACCGTGAAGTCCTCAAATCAGAGCTCGCTGGCATTGAGATCCCAGAAGCTGAAGTCAAATTAGTCCCAGGTACACTTGGAGGCAAGTTCACAACAGTTGAAGGCCTCTTACGTGATATCCATCAGCAGCTTTCTGCTGAGAACCCATTCATGCGCGGTGATTCTGCTGATGCTGCAGAAACAGCACGCTTCAATAGTCTTCTTGAACAAGTTCGTTCATATGCTGATGGTAAGGCACCATTTACACTTATTCTCGATGACCCAATGTCCAACTCTTTCATCCAGAAGTACAAACTTGATGATCCAAAGCCAATAATCGAAGATTACGAGAGGACATTTGAACAGAACGAAGAGCTCGGTCTTAATGATATCAAGACAGAAGGATTCGAAACAGTTGATGAGAAGAAATAAATCCATAAAAAAATTTACATGAGTGTTGACAAATAAAGTAAAAAATATAATAATTTAACTCTTTCCTATCTTATCCCAAAGGCTCATGCCATTGTACTTTAATTTTTCCTATGGTTTAATACCTTTCTATAAGGATTATTAAAAACATTTTATTGTTTTTAATATTGCTCTGAATAGAATAGAATAGGAATATTCTACATGTATGAATTATAATTATAATACTTGAATATTATTTGAATTCATTTTTAAAAATGACAATTCTTATCTATAGCTATAATTATTAAGATTTACCACTTTAAAAATTTAATTTGTTGATTTTTAAACAAGAAAAATGAATATTTATAAAAAATAAAAAAAAATTTTCTACTAATTCGCTAGTAGCATTTTTTAATCAGGAAAAAGAGTATTTACGGGCGAAGAATAAGAATAATAGTTAATATTCAGTATCAATATGCAACTAAAATCAATTATACAGTTCGAAATTTTTGAATTGAATTAATATATGGAAGTAGACAAAATTAGGAAGCATATTTTATGCTATGATACTTATATCCCTTT
This sequence comes from Trichomonas gallinae, assembly GCA_008369845.1. Taxonomy (NCBI): domain Eukaryota; phylum Parabasalia; order Trichomonadida; family Trichomonadidae; genus Trichomonas; species Trichomonas gallinae. The sequence continues at coordinate 51,180 of MRSU01011229.1, forward strand.
CAACAAAGTATATATCATAAATTTAATAAAAAATAATCTCAAAATGACAAAACATTAGAAAAAAGCATAAAATTTGATGAGTTAGTATTAGAAACAGTTTTAAAGATCTATACAATAATAAATGCTCTATTGAACATCTGAGTATTCTATTGTTCCAGCAACAAGATAAGAAGGAGGAGGTGGGAATTCTGAAGGAGTGAGAATTGTGATGGTTTCACTGGATTCATCAACAGAAATCAAGCAATTGAAACCGATCACATTCATCTTCCAAGCATCTTGTTGAGCAACTTGTGGAATTACAGCGAGCATGCGCTTGTTCAACATAGGTGTGATACCAATTGCGTTTAATATCTTCGGATCAGGAGAATCAGCACCAGATGGAAGCATAATGGAAGAAATGTAATTCAATGTACCAAGACTGTAAGCTTTGAACTCACTTCGCGGAATTGTTGTTGTGGTAGGTTTGAGAGGATGTTCCGGTGTTCCGTAAAAGTATTGTGTGATTGTTTTGTTAATAAGTTTAGACTTGATGTTTTCGTTGATATAAACGGAACCAACAAGAACAGATGATTTAATCACACGAATTTCTGATGTTTTTGGAACCAATTCTTGAAGATTGTCATCACCAAGTGTAACAAAATGAGTAATATCGAATATAGACATAACCTCCTTAAGAGCGTCATTCATATTTGCGTCTCTAATTGCTGGAAAGTCGATAACTATGCAAACATTTTCAGGTTTTCCGTATGCTTCCAATCTTGACTCAACAGCATTATGGACTTGAACCAACTGACCTGTAAATAACTCTTGTCTTGACTGTTTGATCTCGCTGTGTCCAAAATAAAATAATAAAGGATCGATTAATTGAAATCCTTCATTTGTAATTGGCCTATCAATATCTGCCACACCAATGCATCCATTGCAGCCGAAAACGGCCTGGTATGTATCAGCATTAATATAGAAAGATTTAACTCCATGGCCAAATCTTGTATTTAATATCCATCTTGCAAGTGTTGTCTTTCCTGATGACTTAGTACCAGCAATAAGAATAACTTCGCGACGACATTGTCTTTCAAGAACAATTTTTGGTATCTGGCTTAATGCAGAGTAATAAGGTGCAGAAGAATTAGTGAGCATGATTCGGGAAGGAATATCTGTTGATATCGTAAATGATTCGTCACGGAAAACTAAATCTGCATTTAAAGGCAAATTCCATCCGAAAAGCCATACACTGCCCTCAATGACTTTCAGCCTGACAGTATCTCCAAAATTCAAGCGAAATCTGAGGTCATAGCCTGGCTTCAACAAAACATACTCTACTTTTGACATCTAAAGTGTCACTTTTATTGAATTTCGATTCCTTCATCATAATGTTTCGCTTATTTTCCTATATATTTCATCAGTAAACATATAGTTATTTAACAGATATAAAGAATATTGGTTATAAAGTATTGTAATATGCTATATAACATGAAAATACTTGATATATTGCCTTGAAATCAATGAGAAAAATGATTGTAATAGATTTATTAAATTTGACACGTAAAATATTTTTGTCACGTAAACGACAAATGTTTCTAAAAATCCATCATCATTATAGCTACAAAGAGTGGAATTGTGGTGCTTGTAGTCATCAATGATCAATTGTTGAAGTTCGTGAAGATTCTACAAATCTTTAATCGATGCTGAAGTGTGAAACTCATCAAATTACAGTGACATTCCTATCATCTGGTAAATACCCTTAAATTTCTATGTTTTTGATCAAAAAAGTATATTTAATATGAAATGTTTATCTCAAAAATGACGCGTTCAATTTTTTTTTTCAGATCTCCAGTATTAGCATCCACATAGGCTCTTTGTTCTATATTATAGTGATCCAAATCTTCGTTCAAATTAAATGATATACCTATCTCATTATTAAAATCTTTCCCAACTTGGATAATATTTCCATCAATACTATGATTTTCTGATTAAAAACCCATGATATACGTGAGGATAAGAAAATGAACGTATATTAACATTAGAATTTATGCTCAGCAACGAGCATATTCACTATTTCCAATACAAAACTGTGTTTTCATATCATAATTTCCATTATTTGTTGTATGGCAATATGGAGATCAAACATTTTTAACAATTTCGTTGATTCGATTTTCATTTTTCAGTAACTCTTCGAACATCTTTTCAGTTTCCAAATGATTAGAGATTAAATTCGAAGTTTGCGCAGATATGTCATCGAATGTTTCAGAGATTTCATGGATTTCTTGTACGATATTCAATATATTAGCGGCCAAATCATCAAGTGTCATCCCACTTAAGCACGTTTGCAAATCATTCAAATGTTCTGTTGTTTGATTCAAAGTTTGAGCGACTTCATTAGTTTTAGCTTCATCTCTATCCAAATTAACACTTATATCATTAATAACATCGCTCATCTACCAAGTCTTCACCTAAAAAAAAAAATCTAAAAAAACAATAGAAATATAAAGTTGTCACTTTTATATTCATGGCACTTTTATATTGTCGCCACTTTTCGTAAAATTGTCACTTTTCATTTGAATTTATTAAAAATATACACGTCACTTTTGAAATAAACTATTCAAAAGTTATATTGTTGCTTTTTGAAAGAAAGCTCTTATATTTAGGCTACATTTAGTTTACAGAGGCCAAATTTCGAAAAATCTGGTTCGATCTAATTTTTTATAAAAAATTTTTGAAAGATATCATTGAAAAAATTGACTGTCTACGATAATTTTATTAATTTTTTTTAAGGACCGGTCCCAGAGACAAATGGCAAGTGGCTCCCGTTTTGATACACTCCTGAACCAAGTTCAAGGCAAGCTCGATACATGCGAGAACATCAAAGATGAATTCCCTACGATGGAACTCGACCAGAAGAAATCCAGTGTCTCCCGCGGTTTGAGAGATCTTAACAACATCAACAACAACATCACAGAAATGGAAAGACTTATCCAAACTATGCCTGCCAGAGACAGAGATTTTTTCTCGCAGGATATTATAACTTGTCGAGATTCACATAAGACTCTCATGGCGGCATTCGCTAAAATGGATGAAGAAACAAAGCGTTTGATTCTCATCGCCGAAGCAAACAAGAGGAACGGCGCTGACCAAGATACACTTAATAGAACTGCTGCTAAGCTCGACAATGCAAACAGCAACCTCGCAAAGGCTATTGGCCTCGGTGGTCAAGTTCTTGCTGGCCAGGATAAGGCCATGAATACTCTCCAATCCGATAGACAGGCTCTCGGCCGTATTGACAACAATGTCGACAACATCATTGATGAAACAGGCAAGGCTAACGCTCTCTCTAACGAGATGATCAGGCGTATGAAGTGCATCAACTGTATTAGTTGGATTCTTGTTATCATTTTCGCTGGTATACTTGGTGTTCTCATTTGGATGAGGATTACTAAGAAAGTGTTCTTCAAAAATAAGAAATAATAATATATGACATTCAATTATCATTGAAATTTTGTAAATTAAATGTTTTTCGTCTATTTATCACTAATTTATCCAGTTTTTGATCATTTTTATTTTTTTCTCTTTTCAAACAATAAAATCTACAATTCTCTTCAAAATATGAAATTTCAAAAATCAAATTCAAAAAGTTGGGCACATAACTTTGAGTTTTCGGAGTAGCAGACTTCAAGACAAATCATATATATATATATATATTACGGTCCATAATTCTTCTAAATTGATTAAAATTGCAAAATAAATAGAAAAAAAAAAAAAAAAACACAAAACAACTGTAATATGATATCATTTTCATGCAACATCATCATAATATTCAATAAAATAATATCAAATATTATTCATATTGCATTAAGCGACCAATGATACTATATTATTGTCGTATGGGCTTATCCAAAAAAAGATGAAAATAAGTATTGGCAACGCAATGGAATTAAATATTCATCCATAATTAAAATTAATTCCACTGCGTGCCTGCTCAGATCAATGATCCAGCAGCAGTTTCTAAATTAATTTTTAGATAATTTTATATTACTTTACAAAAAAATTGTAAAGCAATAGAAGTCGCCTTCCAAATTATGCTAAAAACTAGCAATATATGACAATTATTCACGAAACAGATACACTTACTGGTTGCCAAGTTCCTCCTTGCGCTGCTGGCGCTTGATCTTATGTGCCTC
>MRSU01011235.1:0-28025 GCA_008369845.1 Trichomonas gallinae
TTGGCGATTTTTGGTAAGACTTTTGAGAGAATTGAGCGAAGCTCAATTCTCTCAAAAGTCTCCCGAAAATCGCAAAATTCTAAGGCGGAAGTGTAATAGCGAGAATATACCTTTTTGGTAGGATTAATGAGTGCAATGGTTAATACAATCCAAAAAAGAATTAATTAATGTGGTGAACGTAGACAATCTCATTTCAATTTTACCTTAGTTTTTATGATATAACCAGATTCTAAATGCAAAAATTGCTATTTCTATGAATATGAGCCTAATACAATTGAAATAGTGGCAGAGGTTTGTGAAGAAAAGTGCTAAAACCGTTTTCCTCATCTCACCATATACTTTTGACATTAAATATAGCATTATAATAGCATGTAGATTCTAAATTTACTCTATGTATTTTTTGCTCCGGAGTAACATTTCTTCTATGACATGTATTGAAATAATGAATAGCTAATGCATTCAAGGTTTAATTTTATTTGGTGCAAAAGAAATAAAACATTACTGCTTACAAATGAGATTAAACGTCGACGGCAGCATCTTCTTCATCTTTATATGCTTCTTTTTGGAGCTTTTTCCGGTAACGGATGCCAACGAAGGTAACTTCAATAATAGCAACAACAGCTAATACACCGACGATAATGAAGATGAAGCTGTAATTCTTCTTACTTGCACCATCGTTGTTATTGGATGCAGAACCACCTTTAGCAGCAGCTGGAGGTTCAATAAGAGATATTTTTCCAAGGCTAGGAATGATATACATAGTGCGTGGTATTACTGTTGGCTCTGGAGTTGGTGTTGGCTTTGGAGATGGGTTTGGTGATTTAGTTGGGGCCGGTGGTTTTGGCGATGAGGTTGGTGGTGGAAGTGCAGATTTTGTGGGCTCAATCGATTTTGACGGACTAGGAGAAGGACTTGGTGAAGGCATTGGCGTTGGTGTAGGATGTGGTAACATGTCAACAAAGGAATGTGTGATGTCTAATGGATCGTGTGGGTAGTGTTCCTCATAAAGACGCATCGTTCTGCAGAACCTCTCTGGATTTGGACATGTAACGTTTCTGGTAGTTGTTTCAGTACCATGAGCGAGTGGAATTGCAAATGTTTGACCAATTGTGTCATTTGTGCACTCAACTGTTTGGAATGTGTTTTCATCAGAGTTGTTGAGAACCTTGATGTTAAAAGAGTCAAAGCCCCAACATTGGAATTCGCCGCACTTCAGTAAACCAAATGATGCTTGATTCCAATTGCTAGGTAAAAGGGCTTGTCCTGCTGGGCAATAAACTGAATCAGGATTGACATATGAATTTGTTTTATCTGAGAATTTCATAACCTTACCATAGTATTTGTAATCGAAGGAAGTAGCGAACGTTGCGCCTTTTGGTATATCTGCGTTGTATATAGCTGGGCCCTTAGTGGTGAAATCTGTGATATATTTGTCATCAATTGATTCTTTGTGTCCCCAGAGGAGTGGTTGTGCTAATTGCCAATCACATTTGTAGTTACCTGTGTCCTGGAGAACCGCAAGTGTAGCACCTGTGAGGCGAAGGAACTTGCCATTACTAGGTAGTAAGTTGCTAGCTGCCATAATTTCTGTAAAGAACATTCTTGAGCTAAGACCATTACCCTCGATTTCGATACCTACTGGGCAAGACTCAATGGTTTGAATACCGAAGTGGCGTTGTGCCCATTGCTTAGCGAATGGCGTAACAAGCAATTTATGCGAAAATTGGTCTTTAGTAAAAGTGCAGAAGATTTGTGTGTGAGGATCATTGTTCTCATATGGATGGAAGTGGTCGAAATAGTCGCTTTCAAAGCCAAGAATACGAATCATTTCGCGTAGATATATATTGAAGTAATAAGGGTTCTCTGAGTTCTCATCTTCTGCTTGCGATGGTGTATTTGAAGCATCAATAATTAATGAGGCAAGAAGTGGGCGATATGAACTGGTATTATCGACAACAAATGTTTCATGAGTAACAGGAACGCCTTGCTTAACTGGGTATGGACGAACCAAAACAGGAACATATAAATCGAGACCCTCAATCGGTTTCTCATCATATGTAAATGGAAGTGGAGGGTAAAAAATTTGGTAATTGTTCCACGTTCTAAACCCAATTTCTTGCACTTTGATGTACCAGGCTAATGGAACTTTGCGTTCAATTGGCTGATCATAAGGCTTAACCTTCAAGAGCTTTGTAAGGAACTTTTCAACATTCTTAAGGGTTTGAGTTAATGCGTCCTTACGTTCCTGAGATAAGACATCTTCCTGGCGGCAAATAGCGGGATATCTCCATTGAACGCTTTGTCCGGCGTTTTGGCATTGAATTGAATCCATTTTATAACCATTAAAGTAGTCTGTATCAATATTGAGTCTAATTTGCTCCCATCCTTCATCCTGCGGTTGTGGTTTTGCAGGGTCTAACTCTAAAAAGGAATAAAATAGCAATGGGATTAACAACATTTTTTTGGTTCTCTTAAAATTAATTTAAATTCTTATAAAATGAAAAAAATTGGTAATTTTATTGATAATAGATAGTACTAATGTTTGTAATGGATCAGCATTTCATTGAATTATTCGTTTTCGAATTGCCATTTGATAATATTGATGATTTGCATGTAAGAAACTATCCTCTATTTTTTTTAAATTGAGAACTAGAAAATTAACAGCATATTCAAAAGTAATTTCATGGAGTTATTGTGCTTTCTTAACTGATAATTATAGATGTCTAAAAAGCAATTTGTTTATTTCCTTGGTTTTCAATAGACTCTAACAATCATTTTTTTTTTTACAGGCTTCCAAAAATCAATCTAACCTTTGCCTGTGTCTTATCCGAATTAATGCGGATTCACTGTAATTTTTATTAATTTGTTCAGAATCCAAAAATGCTCATATATTAATTAGTAGAAATAAGATTTTTAAATCTTTCCGAATTGTAATAAAATATTTTATGGCAAAATTTCATTCAGTATGTTTTTGTTTTTTGTTCTTGCGAAAGCGAAAGATGGCTACCAGGATGACAGCGTCTGGAAGCCAATTAGGATCAAGATAGACTATGACTTTCTAGATGGAACGAAGAATGATGCACAATTATGCAAAACATTTGGAACCCAATACTCTAAATGGGAATATAACGATAAATGCTGGCAATTCTTGTCAACATATACGGAAATCACGCCTGCATTAATTCAAACTCTTGAAAACGCCAAAAATTATGTTCAGCGATTAATTAAAGTTCACCCGCGTCTTAAGAATATATACGTTTATAAGAACAGAGAAGTTGAGCACACACCAAAATTAGGTGATAATTGGATAGCACCTCCTGATTTCGAGTTTCAAGTTGAAAATATAGATCTTTATATTGCAGTTGTTTATCGCCCATTTAGAAGCCAAAATTACCCTGCAACATTAGCATATATTACATCAATTGATATTCCTGCAGTTGGAGGAACATTACGACCTTTGACAGGAATGATTGTCGCTTCAATGGACAAACACAAATACCCTTGTGATAGTTCAGGCAATGTAACAGCAGAAGATGAAAACACACCTAATGCTTTCTTTTTCTGGAATTGTGTGAAAAATATTATTCAAATTTTAGGTTTCCAGAAATCTCAATATGGCAATTATCACCCACAAGATTCAAATACTCAGTTCCAGGAGTCTACTAAAGTCATTCAAGCTAATGGAAAAACCTATAAATTCCTGATTACTCCATACGCTCATAAGTTTGCTAAGAGGCATTTTGGTGTAGAAAACTTCAATATTGGTGGAACAGTATTTCAATCTGGTATCGAACTTCAGGATAGCGTTTTTTCTGAATATAGTAATTTGGAAGGTAGAACCCTTTTTGGAGATATCATGGCAGATTGTTACCCAGGTTACCTTTACCCTCGTATCACAGATGCAACAGCGGCCGTCCTCCTTGATACAGGTAACTACGAGATCAACTGGTCAATGGTTCAGCCACACGAGTGGGGCCACAAAGATTCAATTGATGGAAACTACATAGAAGACTTCGCCACTGGAAACCCACAAAATGTTTATCCTCGTTACTACCAAATGGATTCATCTTCTGAATCAGCCGCTGCGGCGAAAGTTACGGGATTCAACTTTAAATTTGTTGGCCACCTTGGAGATTATACACCTGTTTCACAGTATTCAAGTACCCAAGATGATCAAAAAACATTTAAAAATAATATGAGATTTTTCAACCCTAATAACTGGATTTATGCGTCTAAATTTTCAATCGCAGATTATGCTGTCATTAAGCCAGTCAAGCAGTACTGTCCACCATACACAGCAATTCTTCCGAGTGAAGGTGGACCAACTGACTTCAACAATCCAAATTCTAAAGCATACAAAGTTTATCCGTGTGGTGAATACGATTGCCAGACATACGATGAATTCAAGTACAGATTGTACAATAATTCACAAAGGACACAGTATGTTGACATCATATGCAATAAGGACAATGCAAACGTCAAATTTAGTCACACAGTTGATGACTCTAAATATACAATGTGGTGTCCGGAACCAGATCGCTTCTGCAGGGCAATGAACCTCAACCACGCATACTTCACATCAAATCCTTTCGATGATGAAAACTTCGGCAAAGAGGATATTCTCCCTCTCCCAACAACAATTCCTCCAACAATTGCTCCATCTCCAGAGCAAACTCTTGCGCCAACACTAGAACCTACACCATCTGCCTGGCCAACTGAGAGACCTCCGGAGCTTTGGACTGACCAACCAGAAGAAATGTTTGTTCCAAAGAAAACAAGAACACCTGTTCCGCTGGAAACACCTGTTCCAACAGCAGCTCCAGAGCAAACCGACTACCCTAAACAGGTCATGACCCCGGACCAGTCAACATTCATTCTCCCAACTATAAATATACCAGATATTGCCGGTTTAATAGGATCTTCATTCAATCAGGACAAAAAGACTGTTATCTATGACGGATCAACACATATCATTGTTATCGGAATCATTGCAATAATAGTTATAATAGACATTGCAGTCATTCTCAACATCTACTTCATATATAAGAAAGGGAAGCAGACAGGAGATGAAACTGAAGGTCTCTCAGCAGCAGAGTTTAATGTCTAATTCCGATTTTAGCCTTTATTCATTTTTAGTGTAGTATTATTTTTCATGGTATTCTAAAAAAAATCATCAAATATAGATAAAAAATTATAATAACTTCAAGAATATCGCATTGTTTTATTTGAATATGATAGTGTCCTTTGAATTATTGCTAATTTGTGATTTGATTTCATCCCAAAATATGTTAAAATTATCGAAAAACTAAAATTTTTAATAAGAATGACTGATTTTTTTTTTCAATGAAATTTGTTATAAAAATCGGAAAAATTTATGATTATATTTTGATCGAAAATAGGATGCATGTCATAACCAGAGTCGATTTCAATTATTATAAATGAAATTGAATGAAATCTAATAACCTTAGACGATATAAATTATTTCCTATGTTTCATATATGGCCTAAATATGAAGAATGTGAAGCCGATAAAAAACGATGAAAATGTAAAGTGTCAGAAAAGTGAAAGATTTTAGACTAAAAAACAAACTCTTTTCTGGCTTCTTAACTTGAGAGTTCACATTTTGTCGGATGGAGAAAGGAGAGTTCTCCATACCTTCTATCAACACATTCTTCCAGCACATACAGGACCATAATATCTTTCAGTTGCCTTTAGGACAGCAAAACAAGAAAGATTCGACTAAAAAATTGAAGTTTGCTTATGAAGAGGACGTGATGCTCTATAGGATAGTTATATCTAGGAGATGCTCCAATTGGAATGAAGTAGCTGCGCTCATGAAGACGAGAAACGCAAGGCAATGCAGAGAAAGATGGAATAATTACCTCAATCCTTACCTTCGTAACGACCCTTGGTCGCCGCAAGAGGATGAGCTTCTTGTTTCTAAGTTTAAAGAGCTAGGCCCCAAATGGAGAAAAATTTCTAAATTTTTTGTGAACAGGTCCGATAACTCACTTCGAAACCGCTATTTTGTGCTCGAAAGGAGGCTTAATAAGAGCCCAACAACTTCATCTACAGCTTCTGATGAATAATTTTATTGAATTTAATAAAGTCTATTGTTTTTATGTCAAATTCCTCCTTTTCTCTTTTACATTAGGCAATGTGTGATATATTCCTGCTCTTATTGAATAATTTAAACAATTTTTTTTTTTGCTATAATTTTAATCGATAATGATACTCAAGAATAATATGCAATTGTGACTTATATTGTAACTAGTATAATAGCATGATTTCTACTGTTTAAAAATAATTTAGAAATTTGTCACAGAAAAATTAAGATCAACAATCAAAATTGTGAGTAGAACTGCATTAATATACATGCATATGCAAATGTTTCATACACTAGAGATTATTCTAATGAGATATTAAAAAATGAAAAATAATTTAAAATGATAGATATTAAAACTTTAACAGTGAACAGAGTAATTATTAAAATCCGATAATAGATAATATTTAAAACAAATAAAACATAATATTAAAAACATACAAGATGTGGGCATATTTCCATCAATGAAGGGAACTTCATTCTAGTTGGCTGTTGCGGTGGCATCATGTATGTGTTCACATGGAGTGGCGGGTAATCATAGCAAGTTGGTGGGGTTGGTGGATTGAGGTATTGAACCTGCTCCATAGCATTTGTAAACATCTTTGGGGATGTTTCATATGTTTCTGGGGAATCCCTGACATGATCAACTTTCTTAGTTAATTGGCGTCTTTCTAAGAGCCTCCATCTATTTTTAGCACTAGTCTCACTTCTTCCATTCAATGATATGCATACAATAGCCCATTTCTTTCCGTATTCCTTAATTTTTTGTCTTAAGATGTTATCTTCTTCAGGTGTCCAGTCAGATGTATTAAGAGTTGGCATAAGATACTCTTTCCAGCGGTCTCTGCATTGCCTTGGAGTCCTATTCTCCATGCATTTCGAGATTATTGTCCAGTCAGAATCACCTAATGATTCAACAAGTTGCTTGAGCTTCTCATCTTCTTTCTGTGTGAATGGTTGTCTTGGTTTGCGAGGTACTTTAAATCCAGATCCTTGTGTACTCATGATAAAAAATGAAATGAATTTAAATCATTGTCGATTATTTTCCCCTCAAATATTACATTTTCTATAGTTTACAGATTCCGAACAAAAATTGACAGTTCAAATAATTCATGAAAATATTGCTCTGTTCAAAGAGCTATATTGATTTTTAACAATAAAAATTTTTGATGTCGTTGATTTTTTGATCGGAAAGGTGACTTAAATCTTCTTTCAAAATCTATTATTTAATACATCATTTTCTTGTCAATGATATTGTGGTTTTATTTTTATAAAAAGTGACAAAAGTAATCAAAATTGTAATGTTATTTGGTCAATTATACGAATTCTTTTTTTGCTTTTTTGTTGATAATTGTGGTCTATATAAGTATATATATCAATTTGTTGCGTTAAATCTTTATTCTTGTTATGTTTTCATAGAATTTGGTTTACATCTTATTTCTTAATTCGATAGTTTTTAACCATTACTCTCTATATTGATAAAGCTGCTAGAATTCCAAGTGTTGCTCGATTTTGCATCATTCAGTAAAAAACTTTTCATTTGAATTTGAATACGATTAATTTTAATTTTTATCGGAGTTATGCAATATGACATGTTTAAGTCCAAATTAAGCATAATTCGCAATGATCGTCAATTTGACATTTTATTTGGCCAATTGTTTTTGTTTTAATATTGTTATTATATGATAATTCCCAAATATTGTAAATTTTGACATTTTATTTGGCCAATTGAATTTGACATAATCTTCTGATACTATGATATATGGAATGTTGAACTAATATATGTTTATATTTTATTGATTTCAATAATTTATATTCTTGGATCATTTGATCTATAATAATCAACTCTTCTAATAGTTTCCTTTGCAAATTTCATAATAACTTAACAAAATGTTAAAACTTATTGATTCATCAATTTTTTGTGCTCTCATTTTAGAATTGCATCCTAAGAAACATAGTACTTCTGGAATGCAGCTTTTATGTTACACTTTTGGCTCAGATTTTTTTCCTTATAAGATGGAGAATACATTACGACTTTGATATATAAATCATTCAAATCATAAATTAATCTATCTATATCTAATAGCTCTTATTGGTGATACGAAAACATGTTTGTTTTCAGTTTTGGGCGAGATTTCAAATTGATTTTCTTCTTGAAGCATTATTACTTTAATTCTTACTATTCATCGGTCTTAAAATACTATAATAGTTTGTAGAATTCATTTTAGCCAACATTTACCATTGATCAGAAATTTTATCCTAATATTATACAGAAACCGTAAATTTTACAATAGTATTTCCATATACATACATAAAAACAGCTTTTGACAAATGTATAGTCATTATAAATACAATTTTGATAACAATATTTTATTTTCTTGTAAGACAGAGGTTTGCTATGTATTTAAAATGGAAAACAAGAGCATTCTTTGATTGTTACAGCTACAAAAGCATTGATAGTTCATATTTTATTCAAAAACAAAATTTAACTGCAAACTGAATAAAAAGCCAATTTAGACTCAAACAAGTTCCATTTTACACCAATTTCCTCAGATTTGGATGGGTTGTAATCAAAAATTTAGAATTTTACCGAATCAAGAATGGAAAAGGTTCTGTACACTTCATAGACACCAGAGCAAGTATGAAATGCTGAAATCATCTAATTACAAATGGAGTTTTCACTTTTGGAACATTGTTTTTATTCGAAAAATGGATAAAGGCTTCTATCATTGCATTAAAACGATGGAAAAGATTCCACATGAAACTTGGAAGTGATAAAACAGTAAACTCCACATCGACTGAAAAGATTATTTTCTGAAAATATATGCTTTAATTTTTTGTGTTTTCTGTCAGCAACACAGCAGATTCAGCGCCAGAACAAGTTAACTTAGTCGTTAGTGACTGATACAACTATGTACATGAAGGCCAAAAAGTGAAGCAGATGCCTATACATGCGATTTCTCAGAAATGTCAATCTCAACACAGAATGGACGAAAACTTCATAGATTGCGACAATGAAAGAGCTTTTTCCCAATTAGAATTTAATTTCACATAATTTTGAATTCAATGGTTTGGAGATTTCTGACTCGGAGAAATACATTCCGAGATGAGTTGTTTAATTCGGATCTAATTGGAAATAGCAACTTGAACTTAAATATACTGCCTTGGAAGGTTCTAAAGAAACCATTCAAAGACAGAAGAAGCTGTAGTGTCTTGTTCAGCAGATATGGCCATCCATGTTTGATGAAATCAATGGAGCAGATATAAATCTCGAATACTGAGTAAGCATGGATAGATTCTAGCGTTTATGAAATCACAATTTTTATATGTTCCACAGCAATGTCATCAACGAAATGTCTGCAGGCTCAAATTCAACTTTGTTGTGAGCAATGGGATATTGCGCAATTTTGATAATCAACTTTGATTGTTGCTCCATTGCTATAAAGATCCACATATGAATGGAATCCAGCATATGATTAATTACATAAGTGTTTGCAGTGCAATATCTGCGCTGGACAATGGAACTTCTCCTCAATGGCCATTTCTGGAAACTATTGTTGAAAAAACATGATGAGAAAAGAAATATGATATCAAATACCTGATGGATATCATCATATTACACAAAAATCATTCGATTTCGAAATTCTCGAATTTCTTTCATTCATCACCGATTGTCTAGAATGTATCAAAAATTTTTGGAATGATGATCTCGAAGTCCAAAATGTCTTGAAATATGGAACAACCATCTTCCCAAGTTAGATCCCATTATATTGCTCTCGCGTTGTTGATTGACCAGCTAGTGAAATATCTTTGATGTGCTGAAAGAAAGTTCATGATGAATCTCATCTGTGATCTTATATGTGATATCTGAACGGCTTGAGAATCTATTGTGATTTTCTGTGATTTTAGCAGTTTTTCTGACAAAGATTGCAATGTTCTTCTGATTCAACTCTTCAACTGTCGCAATATATTCGATTTTCATTCGCTCGAGAATTGATCTGAACTTCTATCTGAGCTCTGGGATGATGCCGACTCTTTCAGATTCATAGAGCTGCTCTTTTATCATAGTTCTTGAAGTTTTGCTGCAGCTTGTTGACGTTCTTCATATTTCTGTTATTACCGAGTTATCTCAGATATAGCATTAAGCATATTCTAGGCAAAATATTGGTGTGATCCTGTCCTTGTCTTCTTCATCTGCATCGTATTAGGCATGAATCTTGTCAAGCTTGAAGGTTGAGCGTTTCAATATATTCTATGTAAGTTTCTTGTGCTTTCTCTATTTCTTCTTTGAGATGTAATTAGAGAGTCTTTTTCGGTGATGATTTGCTTGATGCTATTGCCGACAAACTTCAGTGGACAACAACTGGTTTATTGAAATCTTCTCATGGAAATCTTTCATCGGGGATTCCATCTGAGCCTTCAAAAGCTTGGGTTCTTTTTTTGAGTGTATTGTTTTCTTTTCGTACTGTTTCAATGATCTTTTGGCTCTAATCGCTATTCTTGCTGGAGTTTGATGTAACTGAAAGTCTGGAATCATATTTTTGACATGTAAAAAAGTATAAAAATGCCATGTAATTTTATTTTTGACACGTAAATAATTATAAAAAAGATGTCATTTCTACGTTCTTCAACGCCTCTAAAAAGTAAGGAGTTTCAGAATCAGAATGAGATCTCTCATATATCAGATGAGGAATTCGAAGCTCTGCGTGCTCCGTACCACTTTTCACCTCAGCAAAAATTATATCAAATCTTATGCTTCATTATTTTCTTTGGTTATCTACGAGTCTTGTTAATAGTTTTTATCATTATCTTCGTTTCCATCCTTATTCTTGGATATAAATTTGCATTGACAGCATTTCAGTTTCCAAGCAAAGCAGGAAAGAGTTTCTGCATGTCTATAGCTAGATTTGGCATCAGAAGTGTAATGTTCTTGCTCGGAATTGTATACATTAACACCGACGGACAGTTTGACGATGGAGCTAGATTTGTAATTTCGAATCATGTTGGACTTCTCGATGCATTTGTCATTCTTTACTTCCACGACTTGACGGTGATCGTTGATCAGTCATACAGAGCTTATCCTTTCGTCTCTTTGCTTCTCGAATCCGTCAATGCTGTTTATATCGACTCGCGCAAGCCAAAGCACCGTACAAAAATTATCGTTGATGTCGTAGACGACTTTTCTAACTCACCAGTTCTCATTTTCCCTGAAGGTGAATCTTGCGGACGCGGAAATGCTTTAATGAAATACGAAAAGACAGCGTTTTCAACACCGTATAAGGTGCAGCCGATTACAATGAGATATCATATGTTTGGAGTTCCTGATGGATTTAATACTTACGGATATCAGGGTGAAGGCTTAGTTTCTTATATATTTAGGTTGCTTTCAATGCCTCCGTCTCTCTTATCTGTCCACTTTTTAGCAATTATGTCAATGGAAAAAGACGCAAAATCGGAAGTCAAAGCATTCTCGAAAGTTGCTCAACTGCAAATGGCCAATTTCATTGGAATTCGTGCTGTTGACCGCTCTAACTCTATTATTAAGAAAGATAAGACTGATTAACTATTATAATTATAATTATCTTCTACTTTTCCTAATTTTGTAAACAAAATATCTGATCTTTACTACGAAGATATAATATATTTGCAAAAATACTAATAAAAACAAAGTTTTACAAAAATTAGACTTGTGGATTGAGAATTGACTGCCAATTTCTATTGTATTCGTGTGCTAAAACTTCTGGAGATCTTCCAAGTGAGTCAACTTCTTTGATTGATGCATTATTTTCTATCAAATATCTAGCAATAGAAATATGGCCGTAAGCAACTGCGAAATGGAGTGGAGTCCACTTGTATTGCGCGGTTTGATTAATATTGATATTGATTTTGTTTGAAATTAAATACTTAATAATATTAAGATGGCCTCTTGCTGCAGCTACATGTAAAGCGGTTTGTCCAGTCTGATCAGATTTAGTTAGTGGGACATTTTTTGTCTGCAGATATTCCAGTATTTCAACCCAGCCTCCGTAAGCTGCCCAATGTACACAAGTGTAGCCTGTTGGTGTTTCTACGTTAAGATCTGCGCCACATTCAGCCAGGTATTTCAGGCACTCGAGAGAACCAAAAGCTGCTGCAGCGTGGACAAGAAATCGTAAATCAATATTTTGATCTGAAATGGATGCGTTTGCTAAATAACGAAGGTCATGTGTCTGGTCTGCGTGAAACAGCTTTTTTAGTGCGTCAATGTTTCTGTATTTGATCAGATTCCACGCTTTATCAAAATCAGCTTGCATTTTTGACAATTGTCAGAAAAGTGTCAAATTTCGATATCTGACACGAAACACATTATTCATATTCATTCCGCTCGAGAAATATTTGAGATTCAAATATGATTCTTGTATTGATATAGACTGAACAAGTTTATAACAAGTCATTATTCTGAGTAGAACTACATGTTATAAATCATTTCATATCTTGAGGTGAAGTATTGGATTTTGTGACAACAAATCCTATTAATTCGATCCACTTATTAAAGTTGTATGAGTATTTTTGAATGTGTCAGCAAATATGAATTAACTCACTTCTGATTTTTTCTAATAACTTTATCGAAGTTTTCAAGCCAATATTGAAGAAAAATGAACCATTAGCCATTAAAGTACACTATTAGCTCCACTTATTAGAGTTGTTCAATCTAAAATGCTCAGAATCAGAAATAATCGATAAAACATGAACAAATTAGGACCAAATCAAAAAATTAAAAAAAAAAGTAATTGTATGCTATTAATAGCTAATATCAAAAACAGTTTATTCTGGAGGTTGTATCTTTTGCAGTATCAGTTCACAAAGACCAGCAATTTCTCGATCATCAGACTCAAGTTGTTCAACAAGGTCATCATCGAAATTGCAGCATTGTAGTTTTTCTATTATTACATCTCCTCTAGTATCAATCTCATGATAAATCTTTTGCAGACAATAGAAAATTTCGACTGGTGGCAACTGGAACATATGAGCCAATATTGTCTGGAACAGACTGTCTTTTGCATCTTCTTCCAAAGGAGAGTCAAAAACCACGTCGAAAAGATCAATGTAAAACATAATCAAAATCTTAAAAGCAGCAACAGGAAGTTCGCCAACTCTCTCAGCGCAGGGGAAAAGAATCTTGTTGAGGAACATATCATTGTCGAATCCATTTAAGCATACGAAGAAATCACGCATAACTTGCAGTTTTACTTGTGGAACATGTTTAAAGAGCTGATAATAAAGCTTCTCGACTGTCTCTTGCGTGCAAAATAGTTCCACAAGGTTTTTATCTGTGTTGATAAATTTCATTGCTAGTGTTATTGCTGAAAGAGATTCATCATTTATTGGACCTTCGAGTTGAAGCTTAACAACATTCATAAAATCTGCATCACTAATATACTGTTGGCACACGTGATCACTCATGCACAGTCCAAATATAACATCGAACAAATTAATCTGATTTTCGTTAATTGTTATAGTCATTTGCTTGTAATTTTTAACATAATCGAGCAAAACTCGACTTAGTCTATCCAAGTCATTCGGAATAAATTCATTTGAAACGCATACATGACAAATTAAAGTAAATAATTTCAAAATTTGTTGTTGTACAGGAAAACTACTTGCCATAATGTAAGAATCATATATAATGCGAATAAAATCTGTTGTGTTGATAACTTCTTCTAGTTTCTCTGCCCCATATACAGGATTAGCAAAAATTGCTTCAAAAACGTTAATTACGCTTTGTATTATGTCTATGTTTTTCATTTCGAAGCATTGTAGTATTCTTTGATAAAATTCGGGTGTTAACATGATATTTTGTGGATTTTGGCTTCGAATTAGAAAAATTTGAAATATTTTTAAAATTTCTCTGGATATTAGTAAAAAATTTGGTCCTAATGCTTGTGATAGAAGTAAATCAGTAAATCTTTCTAAAATTTCTGGACTAATTAATTGATCTGGATTCGGAATAATCAAATTATTGAATTTATCGCTGAATTGTAATATGGGTGTTTGAATATCATCATTATCATTCAGAATCCTACCAACAATTTCATGTAATTCGACATCTTCATCGATATTATATATTTCAGCATCGAGATAATCTCTAAAATAGTTTCTCTTGTGTTTTATTATCCCTCGCCTTTTGAAATCTGAAAATGATTCAAAACGAGTGTCTTCATAATTCTTCAAATTCATTATTTCAAAATAAATTTGACAATTTTTGACTCAAAATTTTGACCATTATAAAATATAATATACAAACAATATTATTTTCAATTTAAATTCGTTTCATATTTTCTGACACGTAAACATATTTGTCAGAAAAATAATAAATTTATTATATATAATGATTAAGCGCTTAATCAGACATTTCTTACCAAACTAATCCATATATAGTTTACACATGATATGAAATGCAATGAATAATTTGGTTATATAATTCTATGATAAACAAGTGTTCAAAACTCTGTATCATTCAATTTTAGAACAATAATGTTTCTAGTGAATGTTTTATTGAAGTTACATAACTGATTACATATTATTATAAAATTCTCATTTTGATTTTTGGTCTTACTAAATGATTTGAGATCTCAAAAGTTATTAATTATCATTTCTATGTACATCTGACTAATGCATGTAAGTATTTGCTTCATTTGAAGAAATAAATTAATATTCAATAATATTTTTGTAATCTTCATCAAATACGCATTCCATAGGTTGCGTTATTGTCCGCAAAATTATGAGATAGTTATGCAATTGATAATTTTGCCATGTAAAGTATGTCATTTTTAATTCATACTTTACATGACAGAATGTCAAAAATGTAAAATCTTGTAGAAGTGAAATTACGGTTTTTTCAAAAATAGAAAATGTCTAAAATGATTAGGAAGATGCAGGCTAAAAAGCCTGTTCAGATGGATTTTCCGACACTGCCTAACGAGCTCGTTAAGTTTGTGTGGTTTGATCCATCTGAACCTGATGATGAAGGCCTGACTTTCAGAAAAATGAAGTCTTCCTACGATGAATTCATGAAAATAGCAGTCGAATATGCGAAAAAGAGCTTCGACGAAATGATGATGAGCCGAGAATACATGAGAGACAGGCCGCCAGAATTCGAAAGATACACAGAACTCTACAAATTCACAATTCTCAAGAAGGAGAAATATTTCTTCAAATACCATCACTTTTGTGGAACTTTCTACGCAAAAGCATCATCATATGCAAATCAAATTGCGAATTTCTTAGTTCACGCGATTTCTTTCCAAGTTCCAACGCTCGTTGACATTATTGGCTTCAAAAATTACATTGCCAAGAATTTCGAAGGAAGTGAAGATGCAAAATCAGACAAATACAAATATCAGTCTCTTTATCACAAACTTCAGCCTATTCTTGCAAAGCCGCTCCCAAGACCACCAACACACAGCGATGTGCAAGCTTCCCTTGATGAAAATGCTGTCAATGTTAATTATTCAATTCATTACTGCCCACAAACGCAATTTGACGATATCCTCCACAAATATCTTACTATTACAGACAAGCTACAACCTATTAACGAATTAGTGCAGACAATAGGCAGCCAGTGGCAGAGATGCCTCGAACAATCGAATATTACTCTAAAACCGCAACCACAGAACCTACAACCAGCGAAACGATCAGAGAAGCTCCTAAACATACGAGAAATCGATGATACAAGCAATTTCAATTCTCCATACGAAAATCGCAAAACTATTGTTCCAGTCGATCTCAGCCAGCTTAAGAAGTACATAGATTCAATTGTTTCACTTTTCCGTACAAGCGATGCAACAAAGACTGTTATTGTATGCACTTTATATAGAATTTTCTTCGACATGCTTTATCTCAAGTTTTCTCACCTCCTAGATGACCAATTCACATCCAACCTCTTCTTCCGCAACTGCAACATATTTAGAACAATGACTCCCGCTGAACTTGAAATCACTGAAGGAATTTTCACCGAGCAACAGAAGAACCAGCCGTTTATTTCTATTGATAAGACTGTAGAAAACTTCCACAACGCTGTAGATTATATCATGAGCGTTCACTTTTGTGTTAATCCGCTCGATCTCGTTGCTAGCTTGTTCATGTCAATGCAGAAGTTCAACATCATCATGAAGAGGAACTCACTGGAACCGAAAATGGGCCAATTGATATCTGTTATCGATGAAGATACAATTGCAAAACTTCAATTGCCGACATCTTTCGATGATTTCTTCTCCATCTTCTATGCTGCCATTACTATTGATCCTCCGTCGAATCCAATGGCCATCAAAGACTTCCTGCTTGCTTTTTCGCAGATTAAAATGGATCCACCAATGGCTTACGCAGCTTCTCTGTTCTCTGCAGGTGTTTCGCACCTTATGTCGACAAAGAAGATGACATTCAAGCCACAGCCAAGGTCATCGAATCCAATATAATCTAATTTATATTTTTTAAATATTTTTATACAGTATTTACTCAAAACTGCATCTATAACATATATTATTCTAGCTTCCAGTCCATAATATAAAGAAACACATTGTTTTCTTTGGATCTCACTGAAATCATCATTTTTATTAACTTGAGAACCAAAAAACACATCCATTTCTTCTCTCTATGGAACATTTAGATATTAATTTGTCGCACATCCTGCAATGATGAAATTTGCAATCTATAAGTTTGGAAAAATATCAATATATACTTCGCCGAAAATGTAGCGCAGAAATTAGGCAAATATTCTATCCATTGCAAAGATCTTACCTTTAAGGTATCCAAGAGGCTCATAATGGTGTTTTGGAGTTGATAATAGCATTTTTAAAGATACTATTAAGAGAAGAGTAGTGATACAAAAAGTAAAAATCTGACAATCCAACTTTTGACATTCTGACAATCAATAGCATTACTCGATCGAAGTCGCTTTTATATATATGTAGTGGTTTCTGAAAGTCTGTTGCTGATGTGCTCGAATAAATTCTAATAGATGATGTCAAAAAGATGTGGACACCAAATATTCAACAGGTTAGTATTCTACGTTCACTAACGTATGTGATTAGAACTGAACTAACTTAGTAGGTAAGCATGATAGTATACTATATACCCTAATAGCATGAGAGAAACCAAATCTTAATTATTCGATTTTCTTGTTCAATATTTGCCTTAAAATTCATATTCAAGGACCATTCTCTAGATTTATACAGTAGCATGTTAGGGAGAATTTTCTGGAAAGTTTATGAAATTCTTGTGTATCTATATTTATGATATCTAAGCACTAGCGCTGTAGGAATGCAATAGATTCAGTTGTGCACTTATATAGTAGCATATACACATCTTAAGGATGCTATATTTTAAGCACGCAGAATATTCTGAAGAAAACGAATAATATTTCTTATGCTCATAGAGAATTATTTAGACATGTGAGTAATGTCTTATGAATGATTTTTTAAATTGTGGGCAAAATTAACCTTATTTCATAATGAATTATAATAAGCACATCTTTTTCCCTCTGGCTTTATTGATTCTTTCAGTAACGGGCCTCTCTCATATTATCATACCGGTGTTCATACAGAGTTCCTTCTTGATGGAGCTTGTACCGATTGATTTTGAATTTTTACCAAATTTTTATCCGAATTTGGAAAAATTACATGGTCCTCCACCTGATCATTTCGCTGCAGTATATCCATACGTTTTCAGACTCAACCCGCCAATAAAAGACTTGTTTTACGAAATTAAAGAAGGAAAAAATACAATAAATTGGACAATTCATCCTTACGCTCGATTCTTGACACTAAATAATGTTTACGGCATTCTTTATCAAATAACAAACGTTTATGTTTCGAGCTCTGGTGCAATAATAACTCCATCTCACGAAATTGACTTTCCAATAGTCGGATACAATGGAGGTCCTCCATCAATATACAAATTCGAAGCCGGCTCGTTAAGATATTACGCTCCAAAAACAATATACGTTGGCCACGCAAATACCGACAGTTTCGACCATTTCGTGTTAGATGTACTTTGTCCTTTGTCTATTATGCCTGAAGAGGCATTTAAAGACTCAGTCATTGCTTGCAAGAGAAATCCATTCATCAAAGATTATCTCAAGATCCTCGACATTACGAACGAAGTTATAATGCTTGATGATAAGGACTGGATTCGAACACCATATCTTTTCTATGCTGGAAGACCTCGCCCACACTTCCAGCATACAGGAACAATCTACATGAAGCTAGGAGAAAAAATAAGGAAGAAATTAGGCTTGTTAAATATTTCTCCCGATAGATATATATTATCGAACGTAATTTCACCACGCAGGCAGCTCTACAACATGGGTGAAGCACTGAAAGCAGTACAGGTGAATTATCCACGTTTTAACTGGGAAATTTACAATGTAGATAAGCAACCACTGCAAGAATTAGCAAAAGTTTGGGGCCACGCAAGAATTTTGTTCTCTGTTTATGGTAGTAATCTTGTCAACGCTTTCCTTTTCGCTAAAGGAAGTGTTGTCATTGAAATGCTCGGTGACACTAACTATTATGCATCAATAGATTGCGTCCTTGCATCTCAAGCTAAGTTAGTTGTCTTCTACGATAATTCATTCTCATTCGCCAAAGAACAGAAGAATTATGTGAATATTAATCGACTTCTTGCCGCTGTTAAGGCAGCAGTCGAGTATTTAGACAGAAAGCGATGGCCAAATGATAATGCTGGATCAATCTTTTCATACAATGAAAAAGAAAATTAGATTTAATCAAAATATAGAATGTTTGTTAATACAAAATAGAATAAATTTATCTTTCAACTATTAACAGGAGAGACATTTAGTGTTAAATGACAGCCTTTATTCCAAAGAATACGAAAATCTTCACATTTATATGTTGTCGGATATGAAAAGTGGAATGCAAAACTTAAAAATACTGAGTGAGTTCTCTTTAAATTGCAGATAAGTTATACATTGAGAT
Source organism: Trichomonas gallinae (assembly GCA_008369845.1). Taxonomy (NCBI): domain Eukaryota; phylum Parabasalia; order Trichomonadida; family Trichomonadidae; genus Trichomonas; species Trichomonas gallinae. Next base: position 19,078 of record MRSU01011235.1, read on the forward strand.
GAAATGTGTATCTTAATATATATAATGCACATCCATTTCAATGTTTACAAGTTAGAAATTTCGAAATTAAAATCGATCTCATTAAAACATTGTTATATGTCTAAAAAGAGCTATATCATCATTAGTTCCGGAGCTAACCCCTCAAAAAAAGGTCAATAGTACAAGATATTTGGTGCTGCGAATTTTTGACAACTTTTGGATGCATCATCAGGTTCATCATATAGCATGATATGTCAATATTATATTTATGTCAGTATCCTTTCTCTTCAATGTTAGTTTAAAATGATGCAATTTAGAATTTCGCAGACATAACAATTTAACTCAAATAAGTTGAACTAAATGTTATATCATAGCCATTACTATGTTTTAAGTTTGTTTAATTTAAAAATTAAGTTAGAAATTTCAAATATTTCATTCTAAAATGGGGAAACGAATAAATTTTATGCAAAGTAATTGAGAACAGTGCGCTTCTTGGACTGAACCTGAGCAATGCCTTCGATGAAATCATCGTGCATAATCTCTTCAGCGCCGCGTCTGAGAGCAACCATACCAGCTTCAACGCAGACAGCCTTAAGCATAGCGCCGTTGAAGTCCTCAGTAGATCTAGCGAGTTCTCTGAAGTTTACTGTTTCAGCGACTTTCATCTTCTTAGAGTGGATCTGGAGAATATCGAATCTAGCATCCTCGTTTGGTAGTGGGAGCTCAATCTTTCTATCGAGACGGCCGGATCTCATTAAAGCCGGATCGAGTGTATCTGGACGGTTTGTAGCGCAAATAACTTTGACGTTTGCGAGCTGAGAGAAACCATCGAGCTGGTTAAGAAGTTCGAGCATTGTTCTCTGAACTTCACGCTCACCATTAAGACCTTCAGCATCAGAACGCTTTGAACCAATAGCATCAATTTCATCGATGAATATAATAGCTGGGGCCTTCGAACGAGCAAGTTCGAAAGCATTACGGACTAATCTTGAGCCTTCACCGACAAACATCTGAACAAGCTGTGGGCCAGCTAGACGAAGGAATGTAGAATTTGTTGAGGCTGCGCAGGCACGAGCAAGCATTGTCTTGCCTGTACCTGGTGGGCCGTAGAGAAGTACACCTTTTGGTGGCTGAATTCCAATTTTTGTGAAAAGATCTGGGTTTGTTAATGGAAGAACGATAGCTTCCTTGAGCTCCTGAATTTGCTTTTCTAAGCCACCGACCTGGTCATATGTTTCTGTTGGACGAGTATCGACTTCCATAGCCTTAACACGAGAGTCGAAGTGCTGTGGAAGCTTCTCGAAAATAAGATAAGAGTCTTTTGAAATGCCTACCATGTCGGATGGTTCTAATTCATTTGGTGGGACGAGGCCTGTAATCGGCAAGAAAACAGTTTCTCTTGTTGTTGTCTTGACGACGGCAGACTTCTCTGTAGTGCCCTTATAAACGCTATCAGCGTCGTCTTGAGAATCTAAATTGAAGCATTCGACAACGTGAGCAACAAGAAACGGCAAAGTTTTGTTTAGGCGTACCTTTTCGTGATTAGATTTGATTTCTTCTTCCATGTTTGTCTTATCGCTTTGCAATACATGAGATGCATTCCTCAGCGCGTTGATATGACTTTCAAGGAGCATAACTCGTTGCTCGATTTCTGAGTCTGGTTTTTGGTTCATCTCATCGATTTCCTCCTGATTGATCTCAAAATCGTCGGTTTCAACCATTTAATGGATTTTTTCTATCGTCTTCATTCGACCTATTTTGCAAAAAAATTCTTTTTTGGAACATATATTATTTATTTGGAGAATTAGAGCTAAATATCGCAAAATTTTGATTATTTTTGTTCATGAATATTTTTAATTTAGGGGTAAATAAAATATTGCAGGGAATAAAATTTTGACTTGTAAATTTTCTACTTAACCTTAATACTCGCTATTATCTCTATTTGGGAAATTTCTCGTGTGATATTATAATGTACAATACATAAACATCATAACATACTTTACTACATAAACTTATACAATAATGCACAAACAAGACAAAATAACAAGATAATTCAATAGATATTTGTTTTTATTTTTTCGTTCTTTCTAAGTTAACAATAATGAAACAAATTCAAATAATTCCAACGAAATTTTTGTTATCTAATGAAATAGTCTCCTTTTTTACTAGAGAAAATTATTCATAAGATTCAAAGTAGTTGTTTCTATGATTTGGATTAATAAAGGAAAGAAGAGTGGAATAGAAATTTGATTTAATATACAAAAAATATAATAAAAAAAAACATGAATTATAAATTATATTAAGTGAAAAAGTTATCCGCTAAACAAAATTAGAAGCCAACAGCATTGATTGCAAGATTGTCTGATGCCAGTTTGTTAGTTGACATAGGAATTGGCCCTCGTCGCGTTGATTTAGGCTTCGTTGACTGAGCTGTTGAAGGTCTCATCATGTGCGGGACTCTTATAGACAGTGATGCTGAATTTATATCTCCTCGTCTGGATGATATTTCATGATCATCCGCTGCTTGATATCTTGCTGCCAGTTGAACATCAATTACTTTCTGTTTAACGGCATCCATGTCGTTTTGCAGCTTCGAAAGAGTGTGTTGCATTGTTTCGAACAACCTGTCTGAGTCCGCTATTGCCATCTTCGTGTCTAGTTTAGTAGACATGTTTTTGATGATGTTCTGCACCTCTTCTGTGAACTGAGGAATATTCTGCTCGAACTTCTGTATCTTGACACGAATTTCTTCGAGAGTGATCATGAGCATTGGATCTTCTTTGACGCCGGATATAGGCCCTTGTCTCTTGAAAACGCCAGCCTTCTCGACGAAAGCTGAGGGTGCCTTTGGCTCAAGTGTCTTCTTGAAGTCTGGTATTTCATTTGGTTTCTCCTTTGAAATCGGTGTCTTCCACCTCTTCTTGAATATTCCTTTGACATCGCCAAACTGTTTCTCGAAGTCAACATTCATTCTCCTCTCATGCAGCTGATCCTGCGTCGACGAAGACTCAATGATGATCTCATCGAGCGAGTGTATGGGTGGCAAGGGGCGCGTGGATATAGTGCTGACAAGATTGTAGAGGTCATCTTGTGCTCGAAGAGATGATGACGCGACGTGGAAAGTTGATGCGCCAATTTGTTGCAAGAAACTCCACAAGTCTCTCACATTCGAGCCTATCCACTTGAAGAATGGCTCAAGCAGCTGGAACCTCGACAGAATCTCGTTCCTGGTTCCATCGAGCTGGCACTGGAAGTCGTAGATTTGATGATTAAACTTCTGGAGAGCAACTTGAGCGTTTTCCATTGCACTCGAAATATTTTCGCATTCGAGTCTAACAGATGAGATCTGTTGATCAACACCATCTAAACGCCTTGTATCGCGATGGACGGCGAGAATTAATGGAGTGATATCAGCTTCATTAATATCATCAAGGGAAATAGGCGCGTTTAGTTTATCATTTGTCATAAACTGTGTTTGTATATCATCAAGCTGGCGAGAAATACGAGTTATGTCTTGTGTTGATTTTTGTTTATATTCTTCAATATCGCGTTCTATAGTTTGACCTAAATGCTCGATTCTATCCTGAATATTGCCGATAGTAGTATTGAATGCTTCGAATTTATCATCATTTTGATCTAAGCGTTCCATCATAATATTAATTGTTGAAATTCCTGTTTGTTTGAGCAATTCTCTCATTTCCTGTACGTCATTGTTGATCGATGTCTGGAAAGTTCGTAATTCGGTAATGCTCTGATTGAGTTTAGTTATGCCAGTAGTAGAGATTAAGTGTTGTGCTTGAATTTGTTCTTGAAGTGCTTTGTGTGTTTCATCGATTTTGTCCATTACGGCTATCTGATCCTTTTCTTCTTTAGCTGTAAGATCTTCTATGAGTTTTGTGGTTTTTGCAGAGTAATCATCGAATTCAGTTTTGTTGTGAGTGATTATTTCGTGTGTTTGTGCGTGCATTTGGTTAAATTCTTCGACTTTCTTGTTAAAATCTTCGATTTCTAGCTTTTTTTCGATTTTATCTTGCAATGAATAAATTTTATCTTCGTGTTTTTGCAAAAAATCGCACATTTTATTAAGCACACTTTGCAAGCAGTCGCATCCCATCATTGTAGATATAAGTTGTCGTTTCTGAATTGTATTTTCAAGCTCGTCCGCCATAACAAACGTATTTTTTTTTTTCTATCACGTTATTTTCAGTTTATGTGACATAAATTTGTTTACGTGTCATATTTAATTTTTACATGTCAAAATATTGCTTTGAGATTTTCTATAGTATTCTCTTTGGTATTATAGCATTAGCTTATTCTGTGGAAAGTAAGACAATTCACAAAAATATAGACACCAATTCCGATAAAAAATCAGAGATATCTATTTTTGTCATTATGCATTTTACATGGCAGTATTATTTATTTACGTGGCAATATGAAATTTACATGGCAATAGATTAATTTACATGACATTATTATCTATCTACGTGGCATTTTTGCATTTTACATGGCATTATTGACTATTTACATGGCAATAAAATATTTTACATGACATTATTTTATGTTTTACGTGTCAATATATGCATTACACGTCATTTTTGATTATTTTAGAGAAAAGTTTGACAAATTACAAAAAATGCAGATAGAAGTATCCAGATTAAAGACTTTAATTCTTGGATGCGACTTTCCAAACTTTTATTCATACGCTAATGTGTTTTCTCAGCGGCAAGATATTGATATATGCGGCATAATTTACGTTTTTTATAATGATCTTCCTGCAAAATTTTTCGTTTTGCGAAATACAAATCCAGTTCCAATATATCCACTCGCAGATCTCGAGAAAATCATTATTGAACAAAGAATAGAAAAATGCATTGTTAATACAAATGGAATTTTAATGCGTCGCGTTCAAGGAATTGTCAATCGTATACTTTCTACAAACTTCTGTGCTATTGAGTTTGTCGACCCTGATGAAATTAAGCTCGAAGCACATAAGCCTCTGATTTCAATTTCATCTTTAGCCCCAAGTGTCGGTAAAACACAGATCTGTCAATACTTCTGCGATTTATTCAAAAAAGGAGATCAAAAGGTTGTCGTTATTTTACCTAGATATCGCTTTGAACCTGGCCAAGAAAATATCACAAGTCAAACTGGTTTTCACTACGAATTTAGATCCGATGATGTAGTAGAAGAGAATATACTACCACAGGACCTCGAAAGTCAAGTTATTCAATATCAAAAATCTGGGGCTTTCGCTGTGATTGTTACAACTCACATTCAGCGTGCTCTTATATCTGCTGAACAGATGGCAGACGTGATTTTATTCGATACAAATGGTTCTTCCATTCCACAAGTTTATGAAGATTATAAATTCTGTATTTTAACAGAAGATTCACTTATGTCACCGAAAGATGTGTCTATTTGGCCAGGCTTAGTCAACACATTCGATAGTTCTTTCATTATTACTATTACTGACTTAGATAATCCAAAAGATTTGCATATAGAGCATTTGCTTTCAACAAAAATAATGCCTCGCTCATTTTTCTATGTTAAGAGTGTTACTCTACCTATTGTACCTGAAGTCCCGCCTGGAGCTCTTCGTCCTCTTTCTCCAGGATCTGTAATTTGCGCCGGAAAGACAAAAGAGCTTCAAAACCAAATGAAAAGTCTTGCTGATACCACAAATGTTATCATTAACTCACAATTTATGCATTCGCAGTCAAATTCATCAAAAGATCATTTAATTAATTCTGCGCGCCATATTACAGATGTTGACAACGCTATATTTAAATGGCTATACAAGACATTCCAGTCTTCCAAGAAACCACCCCTCCAAAAACATTTCGAATCTACTGTTGATATTTTATTATCAATGGTTTCAGCTTCATCGAATGAATTAACTGTTTCCAACAACGACAGCCACAACCGTGAAGCTTTCGCTCAATTATTCCTAAACAGTCACATTCCGCCCGGTTTCCATGTCACAGGCGGCGAAATTTTCGATTCCCTCAACAATGTAACAGGCCAGCTCGATATTGTCATCACCAACGACGAGTCACCTGCCTTAACCATTGATTCGTCGTGGTCAGTCATCACTCCTATATTAGCGGACTCTGTTTTAGCTGTTGTTGAAGTGAAGTCATCTTTAACAGTCGAAAACCTCAAGAAAGCTTTGAGCCAGCTCCGCCCAGTCAAAGCGCTGATGCCTGCACACGAAACTATACAGAATATCGATGGAAGTATAGTAAGGGATCCACTGGGCGGAAAGATCATCACTGGTGTTTTCGCGTACACAATCAGCGGAGATGTTGAAGCGAAGCTTGGCGAGATAGTTAACTTGTATCCACACGTCGCTGACTTCATTGTGTTGCCTGACTCACTAGCTTACTTCGATGCCATGACTCTCGAAATATGCGGAATCGGTGTAAACGAGAAAGAGAATTATGGTGGATATGTGAAATTCACGCAAAAAGGTTTGGGACTCGCCTTAATTTTTGGAGTTTTGAATTCCATTGCTGCGATGCGTCAGTTCTCAGCCTCGAACTATATCCGCTATTTAGGTGGTTCGTGGGGTGGCATACAAGAAGCTTTCGAGCGTGAAGCAAATGAATTAGCTAATTCATGGAACAAAGGACGTCATTTAATTAGTAGTAAGATTGATGAAAATAAGAAGCAGGAAATATTCGAAGATCAAAGTAGTTTCCTCAACTATTTAATGGATTTCCAAGATAAATCTAAATAAAATATTGTTTGATTGTTTAATTTACCATATTAAATCAAATTATGTTTCTATTGGAGTCTGTTTGTATGTAATTCGGATTGCTTAGCCGATTATAAATTTTGACAAAATTAAAAAACTAAAATAATTGAAAAAGAATAGCGCAAATAGTAGTTTTCGGACGTGTATTTTAGACATCTAACTAAACTAGTCAGTTTCTTTATGATTTTGAAAAACAATAATATTATAAACAGGAAATAAATTATAATGAATGGAGTATTTCTAGTGTGTACAACGCATGAACCAGCAATTGCCAATGAAATCTAGGAATTAAGGTATGTAAATCTAGCTTTCAGATGTATACCACAATATACAATCTTCGGGACAACGCAGAGCAGTTTCTCGTTGTCCGTATCGTAATGATATGAGACTATACATGTTCTGTCCCACTTCCCATCTTTACCTTTTGGCAAATCAAGCAGCTGAATCTCGCCAAATTGCTCAAGTTCGTATCTAAAGCCTTGTATATTAAAATCTGCAGGTAAATCTGTGAAAATAACGGCGCGTTTCTCATGAGTTGACATTTTTTATTTAATGAAATCGTCACTTTTTGTAGTTTCGTTAACATGTTTTACAAGCTGAGCCTTTGTACAATAAGTTGCGATTTACCGGCTGAGTGTAAATGCAAGTCGTTTAACTAAAAATTAAATAAAAAAATTTTATTCAATTGCTAAATTTTCAAGCCTATGGAGCTCTTCTTCAAGAATAGCAATACTTGGATCGTCAGGTTCGACAAAGTCGCTGGCTAACAGGAATATTTGTTCTCCGACAGTCATTCTCTTCTTGTACGACTCCTCTCTTGCCTCAGCTATGATCTGAATAGCTGTAAGAACGCAATTAAAGTACTGTTCCTTATAATTTTGAGTAATTGATACCATTGCCTCTTCTTTCTGCTGCTTTGACAAAGCATCAGCCTCTTTCTGCTTAAGAGCTTGATACACCTTCTCTTGTGCAGCTGCGTATTCTGGAGAATCTTCGCCAGATTTTGCGCGGACTTGGTTCAACTTCTCAGATAAAGTCTTATGGTTATTATCACTCTTTGTCGCTTGTGCATATATAGCATTAGCGTTTTTAACTTCTTCTTGGTACTTGTCATGATATGGCTTTAATTTTTGAAGTTCTTGCCTTGCCTTTGTCAGAGCGGCGTTTGATGATTCTAATGCGTCTCTCTCCACCTTCGACTTGTCGGATATGTCGTTCAGAACTTTCTTCACTTCTTCTGGCTGGCGGCTGATGAAATCAGCTAAGTTTTTATCATGCGCGATGTCATACTGACTAAGGGATTTAGCTGCTAGGTTTATCATCTGCTCAAGGTTTTGATCAAGCTCAGACCATTCTGGATATGATTGAAAGAAACGAAACATTAAGTGAAAACGTGACAATCGAAATCTCAATCTTGTCACTTTTCGTCAGATAAAATCCAATTTTTTTCCCTTTTGTTTTATTTGATTATTTAGGGTTTTGCAGTATGATGATGTTAAAAATTGGCAAAAATCTGCAAAATCAAAAAAATCAAGATTTAGTTGTTTTTATGATATAATGACTCAATAAGATATGTTTGGTCAAATATAATTGTAAGGTTATTCTTTCTCAAACTGAAAATGAAGTCCGTGAACGATGCTGAAAATAAATTAGTCGCGTATGCGTCTGAGCTATCCAAATATGAAAAAATAGGCATTTTTCCACCATCTTCTCAAATCTTTTCAGATTTCGAACTTCATTGATCGTAAATTTAGGTGGATAATGGCTTCTTGTTCGGATAGAGATATAAATATTTATAGGGGAAAACGAAATTTTAACGTTTATGCTTTTTTCAGATTGGAAATCTTGAAGATGTGTGTTTGGTCGCAATTTATAAGTGCAAAAACAACATATTTTTCGATTATGATTATTATTCATTGTTAATTCATGAAATTTTAATGAATTTGGGGAAAAATTTATTATGGTTGATCGTGTAACGTGGTTATTGTCCAAGCCTGCGAACATTCGATATATGCATGAAACAACAATGAAATCCACCGACTGATATTGTTAGAAAATTTCCTCAATCAATTCTATCTCGGTTAAGGGTGCAGTTACGCCCACTCGTAAACTTCAGAAATTTTTGACACTCCTTTTTTGGTGTATTTTTGTGCCTATTTTGGTACATGAAAACTCAAAATTCATGAAAAAATGAATCTCATCCAATCATGTT
>MRSU01011236.1:0-49374 GCA_008369845.1 Trichomonas gallinae
AATCTTAAACTTCTCTGACTTGATGGTCTTGAGTTATGAAGCAACCTGTAACATAGTGCACAAAACGGTTACATCCCTTTTTTATTTTATGATAAGCTTTATTGGTTTTATTTAATTGCTTTTATAACAAGCAGATGAATATATCATCAGCAATATAGGCAAATAGCTCAAATTTATAAAAAAAAAAATTAGAATGATTGAAGTTATATGTTTCAAATACAGCAAAAGATATCAAATGACGAAAGGGTACAGCAGCAAAAGAAAGGGTCATTGATCAAAAATGCGTATTTTTATTATTTATTGTTTTATTTTTGATGGCATAATGGCAAAAAATATTTTTTCAGATTCGAAATTGATGATGTTAAAAACTCACTTAATTTTTTGAAAGAACTAGTTTTTGAGAGTGTTGGGCAATTACTGACATGTGGAAAAAAATAATTTGCCACATTATCATGTATTTGAAATAGAAGTATTGAATATATTATATCATTGAAGGAAGATCAATTAATTTTTTTCCCACATATTGGATAGAAATTGGGTCAAACTATGGCTAGCTGTGTATTCCATAATTGCATTCTTTTTGGCAAGTATTCCAGAGTTTAAACAGCTAGCCTGCTGTTCACTTAAGAATTAAAATTTCAAATTTTCAAATACGCAAAAATACGATTGTTCTAATAATTAAAATCAAAGGAGAAGCTCTCACCAGACATATACGATATTCATCGTTCTGATGATTTGATTCCAAAACTCGTATAATTACATCTTTTTGTGCACACACTTCAATGATATTATCACACACTGATTAAATAAAAATAATTGCATTTTCACATATCATATGGAATGTAAATATCCACTATAACTCTTTTAATCAAACCTTGCGTATAGAAACATCGAAAAAATTGACCTTACCATTTGAAAAAGTGGAAATTTGAAATCATGATGTGTATCATCAATACCTAAAATACAAAGATTGCTAGCAGTTGAATAACTAAATATATATAATTGTCCTTTATATTAATAAGTTTCAGATTGAACTATTTTTGTTTGAACTGCAGACTTTAGATTGAATTCAAAATGCAGACTTCATTAATGACCCTCGTAATATTTACGGTTCATTTCTGTTTAGGATCATTTCTTGGTTTATTTGGGTATTTTTTTCTGATCTATCTTTCTCAATCCAATTAACTAAGGCTATCCAATGTTAATTTACGCTAGATATCAAGAATTAAGATTTTTGTTGGATATTTCCCCGTTTTCCATATTTTAGAAAATCCTGGAATAAAACTATGATCCAAAATTCATTCTATAGATCTAAATTATCACAATTACAATAAAATACTATTTTATCTTATAAGCGCTGTTTATAATGACTATAAGTACATATGCACATGCAAATTTCCAAATAAAAGTTGATTTGAAGAATATATATATATGCAAAAATCGTTATATTATGCATGAAGTTTGTGATGATTTATTATAGAAATTTCCAAAACTTTATTTTCGTTATATCTTCCATGATTATATCTTTTTTATTGTCCAAACACTGTTTTATCTTTCAAAGTTACATCCCTAGTTATATACATTCTTATAATAAATTACCAAAATAATTCATCAAAAAATTTGACAAATGTCAAAATGTCAAAAATTCAGCCCCTCATTAATATTTTCATCCCCCTTTTAAATTATTTTTTATTTTTGGAACAAAAAATCGGCCTTGTGAATCGAATGCATGTTAAAATCATGAGAAATTTCTGAAATTGACCAAAGTTTTTATGAATGATTCATTTCAACAACTCTACAGCGAAATCAAGAAATACACATCTTTTCGTGAGCAGGAAGACGTAAAATCAGCTTGTAATGAATCGATTCAAGTTGTTAATCAAAAACAAGTCTCTTTTCCTATTTCAAATTCAAATTCTCCATTTGTTAAGGCTATATCGGCCATATTACGAAGCAAGAAATCATCAACAAGTCTTTATCCACTGATTCGTGCAATTTGCGATTGCATTTCGCAAGATATTTTTACTGATTCCGCTTTATCAAGCATAGTACGCGAATTTGATCATCTACATAACTATGATGATATAGAATTTTCGCTTAAAATCATACAGTTTATGTCCAGCACTCTTCCAAAACATTTATCACATTTAAATCTAATAAAATCATTATGTTCGATTGTTCTGAACTTCTTAACAGATTCTCACGCTATAGTAGTAAATGCTTCATACGCAGCAATACAACAAATGATATCAACAGAATTCAACTTTATTCAAAATTCTAAATTCGATGAGTTATCACCAGAAGATCGCAGCAAAATGAAAATAATCGTCAAAAATGGACTATCAGCTAAGTTTAATGATCCTTTGTGCGTTATTGCATTTTTAATTTTAAATGATCTGGCTTTTTTGCTTTCTGGCAAGAATTCTATGTGGCTTCACATCAATTCCATTCCATCTACCACATTAATGAAACTCTGGGAAGCAATTTTATTGACACAAACTAATTTTTTGAAATCTTCACATCATTTCTTGAAAATTGTTGAAAATAGCGTGAATTCCCTTCAAATTAGCGAAGAAACAGTATCCTTGCATGCTTCTTTCTGCAAAATGTTTTACTTTGAACTTCCTGATTCATCAATTTCATTAATTTCACGCTTCTTATCTGATTTAACAAAAGAATCAGAAAATAACACATTATCTCTCATATTTTTCAAATCAATTTTACTCGCAGATTCAACATTTTTTGCAACTTTTTCAAATACCGAAATAGTTTCGCAATTATTTACAAATATTGATAAATATATCGATCCAGATTCTTATAAAACAGCTGTTGATGTTTCGTTGACACAAATCGTTGATAATTCAAAAAATCCAAATTTTAATTTAATTATTCCTTGCGAAATATCATTGTTGCTTATTAACCAAGTCATTCCAAATGCAAATCTAGATATTAATCAATATATGAACCATTTGATTTCAATTTTGATAAAATTAATCAGAATTTGCGACAAAAACAGTTGTGAGATTGTTTTCCGTTCATATAACTTGTTAATTTTGAACATAAAACCGGCAAATGATGAATACAGGATAATGTTACTAAGAATTTTATGTTCATTAATTTCAAAACAGAGAATATTTAGGAATCCACTAGATCCACTTGAAGAGCAAGCGAACCAATTGTTGCATATCAACAAACAAGGCTTCTGGTTTAAAGGGAAAAGTGTCTTTTCATATCATTTAATATCAAAACTTCTTCAAACACATCCAGAGTTTTTCTTGAAGATTTTCAACCGATTGTTCGGCTGTCTTAGCTTTTATGAAGATGCAAACATTGACCCAGCATTCACAAAACAATTATCACAAGTCGAAATAATCAATCTATCCAAAATATTGGTGATTGGAAGTTCATTTTCGATTATTTTTCTCGCAAAAATGTTGCCACAAAATAGTTTTTGTTTCACGCAAATCTGGGAAACAATTTATTCATACATTCCTCCTTTATTCGAGAAAGATGAGTTATGTGAAGCTGCAACTAATCTACTAGGTGTTGTTAGTTCAAAAATGGTGACAAAAGAAACAGAACAAGAAATTTTGCAATGTTATTCTACTATTTTAAATATCGAAGGGAAACCATCTGTAGATACAAGATGCAAACTGTTTGAGCAAATCAATTTAATCATCAAACATTTTGGAACAATAATCGACAATGGTTGGAAGCATATTATATCAGCCATAAAAATACAAAATTGTTCCCAAAACAAAGTTATAATAGGAATTGCTTTTCAAACATTAAACTCGATTTGCACTGATAACCTACAAAAATTATCAGATCCTTTGCTGTCTAATATAATCAATCTCATCATAGACTACACTTCAAAGAATCCTGATTTAAATATTGCTCTCACAGCAATTGGATTATTATGGAATGTTGCACCCCAAATCACAAAAAACGTTACATTATGGAAACAGGTATTATCTTTGATGCTGCCTTTATTCAATGACCCTCGTGCTGACGTTTCATCTGGAGCTTTGTCTACGTTCTTCACACTATTGACATCGAACTCACAGCAGATGTCAGCTGAAATATTTCCGCATATATTGGATAATTGCTTAATCAAACTGTTGGAATCTTATGTAACTTTTTCGGTAGAAAAATATATAGTTTATCAACATGCTTTATGCGAGATTGGCCACTGCGTGTGCAGTTTTTGGGCCCAGCTTGACAGTTTATCGAGCTTCAGACAGAAATTCTGGCCTTTGTTAATCGAAAAAGTTTTAACATTTTTAACTGTATGCGAAGATTCAGAAATTTGCTCGAATTGCTTAGCTTTCTATGAGGATGTCTTTCCATGTCTACTTATGTCAACTGATGTAAGAGAACTCCTTCTTGGTTCATTCGAGAAAATTGTTTATTTGTTCTTGGACAGAGACACAATGTCAAATTTCGTTATCAGCGAAATCGGAAAAGTTTCACAGAGAACATTACCGACACAGAAAAATGTTTTAAACGATACAATGCTTGATAAATGGCTGTCAATATTTGAGAGGCTGTCGTTGACACTATCAAGTGAGAAAATTGTTCATTCAGTTACACAGAAATGCATCTCAGCGAGTTTTGGTTTGCTGCCGATGGATGATGAATACATGATTAAAATCTGTCAATCAATGTCAAAAATTGCAGTCAAAAGTGGAAAAATGCATGTTATAAACTGCATACTACAGAACACAATGTCTGCATTAGATTCATTAGCTCCCGAAAACTACAAAATATTTGTCATGTCGATGTCAGAGATTTTCACTTTGCCTAAATCAGTGAATTTCCTCAAAAAAGTTATTTCTCTCGCAGACAATTTCAACCAATCTGATATGTATAGGATTTTCAGTGAGATAGCAGACAAAAATGCCGAAGTATCTCAACTGGCAATAACAGAGATGATTAAATCATTGTCAACTGCTGAAACAGAGGACAAAATGTTCTTCGTGCAGAAATATTCCAAGGATTCTTCTGTTTTGATGGAAGTTCTCAAAAAATACTGCTTAGAGGATTCGCCAGAATTTTCACAGTCTGTTTTCGATTCATGCTTTGATCAAATTCTTTTAGGATTGAAGTTTGCAGTCGAAGAAGGAAATTTGGAAGTTATTGTTTTCCTGAGAGAGGCGAAAATTCCACCAAAAACATTTGGTTTCTTGAAAGACTGCACAAGATGGCATTTACACTTCCTAGCATGCAACTTTTCAAGGCTTTTATCAGATTCAAGACAAGAAGTTTCACAGGCAGCATCTAAAGTCGTTACTGATATTGCTGAAGACTTCGTTGCAATGACAAAATCTATAGAGTAATTTTATTTGTATATTATTGTTTTAATAAACTTGTATATTATGTATTAATCAAGATATTTTTATTATATGCTCTTATGTCTTTTTGATTTTAAGTAGAAATGGAGATATAATTTTTTTCAAAAATTATTTGCTGAAATGTTTAATAATTTAAAAATAGATACTAGTAGTGACTTTGAGAATATATTCAATATTTAAAGTTGATGAAATTGACCAGAAATCGAGAAAAATGAAGAAAAACAAATATTTGCTTTCTCAAAAAAGTGACTAACAAAAAATGAGTGATAAATCTTTGATTCATGGACTACCTCAGCGTTTAGTCAATGGACGTGTTTTTGGCCGCAAAGACAAAGAGGATCCAGACAATTCGAAGAAACTGATCGAAGGACCAGATTTCATCGATGACGATATCTTAATCAATGAAACACACATTCCAAAATCAAGTTTATATACGAACGAAGTTATAGATAACTCTGCACTTCCACCTGCTTCGCCAAATGTGCTCACAATCATTGGTATTTTACCAAATCAACTCAAACAGATTCAAAAATTCTTCAAAAGCTTAGATGTTGCATGCTTATTCGATAGAGAAACAGTCGAAGGTGATCTTGGTAATTGGGTAGTTGTCACTTTAAACAAAAATGTCGAAGAAATTCCAGAACTTTCCGCACACACACAATTTGCGGACAATGTTTTTGGAGGATGTTATATAGGACGCTACCGTGAAGAATCTATATTCGCAATTCCAGCAGACGACGCAAATAAAAATCATAGAATTCCAATTTTCCGTCATCAAAAGCGTGCAGAAGATTTAACTACAGCTCCACTAGAGGATAAGTCTCTTTGGATAAAGATCAGAGAATTTGTCTTTGGTGAAAATGAAATTCGCGTCAAAGATACACAATGATTTATACTGTTGTCAAGCACATTATTAGATGCATATTACTTATATATTAATAAAATTTTTGTTATTTTGATCAAAATATATATCATTATTTTATTATTGCTACATGATCGCATCTATTTCTAGAATAGAAAATATATTGGATATATAACATCAAAATCAGTCCTTTATTGATTCAATATATATAATTTGAATTTTGTTAATTTTTCTTCACGTAGAGTATCTGATAGAGAAATTCTAATGCAATTATTAAATAACTGAGATATTTATCTAATATATGAAATGAATATTATGCGCATTGAACAAAAAAATCAAAATATCCAATAATTGTATGAATATATCAAGAATTCATCTACAAACTCTATGACTTGCATTATATAAGATGTATTCATGCAAATAATATATATTGATTGATAATAGAGAGAAATGGAAAGAAGAAATTGTCAAAAAATTCTAGATTTACATGACATATCTGTCATGTAAATAATGGTGTACGTTAATTATTTTTTTTATGGAGCGAAGGGATGTAACAATTACTGCATCCGGAGGACAGCTCACAGATGTTCGACTTAAGAGAAGAATCTACAATGCGAATGACGAATATCATGATGCAGAGGGTTATGTTTTAAAACTCGATTTCGAAGATACACAACCTGTTAATATGATGTACCTTCCTGAGGCGGTAACTGGCCCTAGAATTGATCCAAATAGAGTTCCCCCGTGGTGCAGGAAAGAAAAAGCAAGAGATAAAAGAATGTGGAGACAACTTCACTACACAGTGAAGACTTCGAATGTGTATGGAGGCCCATTCTTCGAGAAAATACCAGAGGTTCAGGCATATGTGCCGAAATCTAAAAGAAATGAAGAAAATTCTGTAGAACAAAAATAATCATGTATAAATTGTATGTTATATTTCCTATTATGTCCATTTACTTATTTTTATCTACCATATATGAAATACCACAAAAAAATATTTTTACTAAATAACAAAACAAATAAATAACAATAAAAGTTATAAGCATAAAGGCCTTAATCTGAGCAAGCTTCACGCTGGCGCATTCTTTCATGCATTTCCATCCATGATCGATAAAATATCGAACAGTAATCGTAAATTGTAATAAATACAACTGCTATCAATGCATTATTGGGTTCGCTAATATATCCTAGCTTGTTCGAGACAAAGTAGACGACGCAACCTGATACACTTCTTAAAAACGCTCTTCTTCCGCAGTATTTGCTGAATGTATGGTGAATAAGCTTAAAAATTGCGAAGCAGAATATTGAATCGGATGAAGAGATGAATAATGTAGCTGGTAAGGAATATGCAATATGCATATCTCTGATTTTTGAGTGGCAGAAGATAAATCTCCTAATAACGTTAACTGAATGCGCAAATATTAAATATGGCATGTTCAATGGCGTGATTATTTTCATAGGAAAACATTGCATAACCGCAAATATTAAAATAAATAAGAGCAAGCTGTGATCATAGAGTTCAAATGCATTTGGATATCGAAGGACGAAGATATTTAGCCAATATGGTGGGACTGCAATTAAAAATGTTTCCATAAATTTTATTGGCACCTCCAAAAACGACCTAGCATTGCCAATAAGGAGACAAGCCCACATATATTGGAATGCCTCCCAGTATGGCATCTGTGGAGTATTAAATAAAGTATGCTGTATCAATGGAAGCATGTTAAAAATCATTTTTGAAAAGTGACAAATTATAAAAGTGACTCATATCAAAAGTGACAGAATCTAAATAGTGGTAATAAATAAAAGTGACATCTAATTAAAAGTGACATTTTTCAGATTAATAAGGTTATAAAGGTGGCAATTAACAAAAGTGACAAAATTATAAAAAGTGTCGTGTATTAATGATAAGGTTATAAAAGTGTTTAGAATTAAAAGTGACAAAATTCAACAAAATTGACAAAAATTGCAAAATTGACTGAATTACGATAATTGTAAAATCTTGCAAAAATGTTTTTTGTTCGAGATTTCGCAAATCCTCTTTTAGAGGAGATGCTGCTCAAAATTAAGCAATCACCATTAGGATTTTTACTAACACGCGAAAGTAATTCGCAGTTTATCTATATTATGAATAATTACCCGAAAATTTTCCAGCATCCAGTAACAATTGATGATATATACGACAAGCTATACACTAGGAAATACCAAAACTACGAAGAATTTAGTAAAGAAATGAAAGAATTAAACCATAATCTAAACTTAATTTCTGATCAAGCACACGAAATCGGAGATAGCAATATAGATCTACGAGAAACAAAGTATTACAACGCTATTTCATACTATATTGAAAAAATGTTGAAAAAATATGAATCGAAATTAACTTTAGATTATTGGGAATCGGAATTAGACAAATATATTGGCAAAATCAACAACATTTTCAACAATTTACCAAGTAATCTTCGAGCAAATTATGTCTTGGCTTGTTCATTAAGTAATGTTAAAGCAAACAAACAAATTGAAGCATTACGTCATCAAAAGCAGACAAATACAACACAATCACAGAATTCATATGTTTGCCCATATATAACCGCGAATCCTTCAAATTACGTTCCAAGATATGTTAAAAAGTCTCCATCACCGCCTCCAGCACCAGTGCAAACATTTCAACCACCTGCACCAGTTCAAATGCCAGTAACACAGCCAAAACCTCAAGAAATTATACAAGAGACAAGACCGATTCCTCCTTCTCCAGTTAAAGTTTACCAAAGAACAGCATCAAAAGGACTGCCTAGTAGACAAAATTCGATGGTAATTCAACATTCGGAAAATAAATCTTATTCAAATATACAGCAATATATGCAAAATCAAACTCCATCTTATGACCAACAAAGTAGGCAGTCAAATCAAACCATTTCGAATCCACCACAAACACAAACTGATTATTCGCAAAAACAATACTATGCAAATGATACTTATAGAAACATTACAACTTCTCCTAACAATATGTATAATGATAATTCATCATTAATGAATCAAATGCAACAACAGCAAAATAAATTAATACAAAATTCAGAAAAACCAATGCAGCAAAGTCCGCAAACACAATATGGATATAATCAATATACTCAACAGAAACTAACATTCAATCAAAATCCACAAAACTTTTCAAATTCAAGTATCCAAAATCCGATCTCCGAGACGCATTCTTCGATGCGGCAATCGCCGATGCAAAACTCACCAGCATCTCAGCCAAAACCATCTATGAATCAAAACTATACAAATCCATCGAACTTTAATCAGAATATTTGTCAAACGCCGAATAATCAGACAAATATGCAACAATATCAAAATACAGACGCATCACAGCCAAATTATAACTATTCTAGCATGCAACAACCATCACAGCAAAATATTTCAAATCCAAAATCATCTCAACAACAGTTTTCGAATTCTGGTATGGCTCAATCTCCATATCAAAATCAGTATAATAGTGCAAGCATGCAAACAAGTCCCAATTTATCTCAATCTCCATATCAAAATCAATTTAACGGACAAAGTATGCAAACAAGCTCAACTATGGCTCATTCTCCATACCAAAATCCCAATATGCCACATTCCCCTTATCAAAACTCCAATATGCAGCCATTTTCGAATTCAGCAAATATGATGTCTTCGCCACAATACTCAAATATGCAGCAAACATCATATAATACTCAGAACTATATGGGTAATTCATCATATCAAGTTCCACCACAGCAACAACAATATCAGATTTTGCCAGCACAAAGATATGTTGACCAAAGCAGTCCACAGCCAAATAGTTATGGAAACACAAACCAGTTTCAGTCTAATTCACCAAATTCTTCAACAATTCCAAATCAACAAAATTCGATTTCATTTTCGAACCAGCAAAATCTCCAAAACTCAATGCAAATGTCAATGACATCACCTCAAAATTCAATGCCAATGAAATCACAAAGTCCAATGCCTATGAATTCTCAAGCTACAAATTCTTTCAACAATTTTCAAAATTCGATGCAAACGTCAATGAATGCATCACTCAATCAGCATAATACAATGACATCACCGCAAAACTCGATGCAACAGAATGCAATGCCGATGAAATTACAGAGTCCAATGCCTATGAATTCCCAGAACACAAATATGTATAATAATCTACAAAACTCTACGCAGATGTCAATGAATGCATCACTCAATCAACAAAATTCATTGCCAATGAAATCACAGAGTCCAATGCCTGTGAATACATCTCAGAATTCAAATGCTATGGCTAATCTTCAAAATTCGATGCAGATGTCAATGAATGCATCTCTCAATCAGCAGAATGCGATGCAAATGATGAAGAGTCCAACGAATCAGCCAATTAACTTAGGCCAACAGAATGCAATGCAAATGAACTCGCAGAATAACATGATGAAGAGTCCAATGAATCAATCAAATGGCATGAACCCACAGAATTCTATGCAAATGAATTCATCTCAAAATCAACAAAATTCTATGAAAAGTCCAATAAACCAGTCAAATAACATGAACCAGCAGAATCCAATGCTAATGAATTCACAGATTAATATTAAATCAATGAACCAACAAATGCCAAATCAATCTATCAACCAGTCCATTAACTTGAATTCATCACTTAATCAGCCAAGTTCTTTACAAATGAATCTACAGAATAATATGATGAAGAATCAAATGAATCAACAAATCATGACCCCGGCAAATAGCATGAATCAACAGAGCCCCTTCCAAATGAATTCATCAACTAATCTGTCATCAATGCAAAACTCAGTGCAGATGATTAAGAGTCCACCAAGCCAATTGAATCAGGCAAACAGTTTAAGTGCGATGCACATGAAGCCACAAACTACGTCAATGGCAATGATGAGTCCTGCATCAAATTCAAATACGTCTTCCAACACTCCACAAAACAATATATCACCAATAAATGCTCAAAGCACATCAAGTGATATACAAAAGCCGCCAATATCTGCTCAGCAAGAGCCAAATTCACAAGTTTCTTTCGCTAGCAATCAAACATCAGTTAATACTCAGAATCAACAAAATGCAAGACAAGGAAAACAAACTCAATTCATAAGCTCACCAATACAACCTTCTGGAAATAATCAGCCCATTAATAAGAGCCCAAGCGTTCAATCTCCATATAACAAACAGCAAAGTCCTGCCTTAACTTCACAGCTAGTTGTTCCCAAACCAGCAACTACAAATTATCCAATTTCACAGCCCACAACTGTCCAGCAAAAGCCATCACCGCCAATTAACTCATCCCAAAAGCCGCCAATGGCACAAAGTCCATCATTAAATCTAGGCGACAGCTCAAGCTCGGCTGAGGAATCTGTCTTCAGCAGAGAGTTGTCACCTGAAAAGCCAAGGCGTCCACCACTTCTCACGCAAAGAAGGTCTCCTGTTGTCGAAGACGAAGAGGAAGATGATGATGATTATCTTTTCTACATCACGCCAACCAGCAAAAAGTCAGAACCAATCCAGCCAATTCAAGAAGCTGAAGATGATGCAGAAGAAGAAACAACAGAGGATGATAAATTTGACGTCTCTGACATCACTTCATCTCCTGCATCTACTTCTCGCAGGCAATACACGTCACCAATGCCTCCACCTCCACCACGCCATGGAGAGAAAAGACCACCACCTCCTGCCCCACAGCCAGCTCCTCCTCATTCGTCTGCATCATCAATATCAGCGACATCTGCAGGCAGAGGAAAAACACGCGGAAAAACTACAATGGGTGGCAAAGGCAAATTCGCTGCTGTCAACATGTACTATACTCGCGGTGATGACAAATCTCAGACATCAACGCAAAACCAGTCACCTCAAGATCCACCTAAACCAGTCATTGAAGAAAAGATCGAGCCACCCAAGACAGTTGTTGTCAAAGAAGAACCTCGGCCAATTGAAAAAGAAGAATCCCTTGAAGATTTCGAAGATACGATGACATCACCTCATTATGAATCACAACATCTCATCCCTGCTTCTCAGATTCCCACTCAAAAAGCTACTAAAGCAAACAAAGTTGTGCCGATGAAGAAGAGAAAGGCTAAAGACGAATACTATGATATCGAAGACAGTGATGATGACGACTTCGCGTTCGATGAATACGACGAAGAGTTAGAAAAGCCAAGAAAGCGTGGAAGGCCGAGGAAGAATGCAATTGTCGATAAACCAAAACGTGCAGGACCTGGCAGACCTCCGAAGAATCCTGCCGCTAAGCTTAACAGTTTCAAGCCTTTGTCGAATGAAGAAATGAACACATTCTTGGCTAATTTAGATAGAGCGAATACAATACTTAACGAGAAGAAGGTTTCAAGAGTGGTCAAGAAGATAGGCAAGATTATTGAAGAAAACGAAAAGATAGAATTGACTGATCCAGATCCGCAAATTGACTTTGCAGATCTTTCCCCAGTAACAATGCATGCATTGATAGAAATGTTGCAAATGTTCTTCAACAAATGGCATATCCCATATAATGAGTGATATGCACTAATATTATTAATAAAAATTGTATGTACATCAAATTTTAATAACTTAGAGCATCTATTTATTTTAATTAAAGTTCGACTTCATTTAAGGGTCCGCTCCGGCCAAATAGCGGTCTATCGTCTATTTTTGGATGACCTCTCCAAAAGTGAGTATTAGGGTCGATTAATTAAAAAAATTAAGCGAGAGAATTATTTTTTAGATGATTTAATAACCACCTACAAAGTGGTGCATATTGTTAGCGCATTAGATATCTTCAAAAAGTGAGTTTATTTTTCTGGGCAAAACGATAATTTTCAATACAGCATTGAAAAATTGAGTCCGCTATTTGACGTCAAAACCGTTTGACATGGCAATTCGATGAATTCAATATTGTCAGTTTGATAAATCTGTCATTAAAAATGTTTTTGCTGCTTAGTTTATGTGCTTAACAACGTCAGAAGCCTTATTATTCTAGACCAGCTAAGTGTGAAAAAAAATTGTCCAGGTATTCATTGGCGTGATGCTGAAGGTTATCATTCTTATTCTTGCATGTCAAGAAGGCATTGCTCTGGACACACAACATATAACAATGGAACTACAGTCTATTGGAGCTCTTCAAATTATCCGAAGGATAAGCACATTACCAAGATCGTTCTGCCAAAGAAGCCTAATGAACTAGTTGCTCATTGTCCATGGGATTACAAATATCAAAAGAAGTCTAATGGAATATCTGCTCATTGCTATTGGGTTATTTAATACTAAAAGGATATTTTGTTCAAAATAATTTGAATTATTTTTCATTACAATTTAAAACAAAGTCAATATGCCATATATCATAATATCTTTTGTAATGTAGTGATCTTCCACGCATCATTTCTATTAAAAGACTTTCTTTCCCATAATCTCGATTTCTATTTTCGAAAATTCCCTTCTTTCATTGCAAATATTAAATTATACATATATAAATCTTCCATTGTTATGATTAAACCTCTCATTTTTATTTAATATTTAATTTCAAAGTCTAATAATATCCATTTTCGTGGTAAATATGAATTTGGATAATAGCTGCGACAATACGATAAAACTGATTTTAACGAATTTCCATAAGTAGCCAGGCTAATAAAAAGATTCCTTGTTCAGGCCAAAATCACTAAACGTATTGTCAGTAAATAGTGCACAGAGTGCTGATATATGACTAATGACTAAAATATCACGTTTCTTATAAATTCACAGAAAAAAACAATTCATTTTTTTCATTTTATTAATGAGCTTGCTTGGATATTTGAGGAAGCTGAAGATGAAAGAAAAAGAAATGCGAATTTTGTTCCTCGGACTTGATAACGCAGGTAAATCATCAGTAATCAAATCTTTTCTTGGTGAATCAATAGAAGAACTGTCTCCAACGCTTGGCTTCGAAATCAAAACATTGGAAACAAATGATTATAGAGTGAATTGCTGGGATATCGGAGGACAATCAACAATTCGATCTTATTGGAGAAATTATTTCGAAACAACAGATGGAATTGTTTGGGTTGTTGATTCAACAGATAGGAACAGAATGGCTGACTGTAAAAGAGAGTTAGATTCTGTTTTGAAACAAGAAAAACTTGCTGGCGTCACATTACTTGTTTTCGCAAATAAACAAGACATAAATGGTGCACTAACACCCAAGCAGATATCAGAAATACTTGATTTGGATGCAATTACGTTCAGACATTGGGCGATTTTCAATTGTAGCGCATTGACACACGAGGGAATTGAAGATGGATTTAAATGGATAGTTGATGACATATCCTCGCGTTTATTCACTCATCCATAATTCAATTTAGAATTATTTTTATTGATTTCAACATATTTAAGTATTACAAACTAATGTACAAGTCTAATATAAAAATAATTTACATCTATTTTAATCTAATAAACATATTTGTAAAATTGATGGTATTTTTTAATTTGAACACATTTGTATGTGTGTAATGAATTTTCTGTCTTATATAAATTTATATAATAAGAATACTAGGATTGATTTTAACATTTAAAAAAATAATAATAAAATTGATTTTATTTAAGCTAGCTAAAGAGATTGTGATTTTTGTCTGATCTTTGATGCATTTTCTCAATTTTTTGAAAATTATAAAATATTGGAAATCAATTAACGAATTCGATAGATATCACATCTCATAATTATCATAGAATTTTAAAAATTGGTGATATTCGTATGGATAAAATGATAAGTTTTATATGTTAAGAAGTTGACAACATAAGTCAACTACATCGTCGATTTTCTGTGTTAATGGAAGAGGAATTCCAAAGTAGTCGATTGTAATTCTTGCTATTTCGTCTTTCTTTCCATGTTCTTTCAGAGAAGTTACAACATTTTTAAGTTGCTTTGGAGATCTGATTGCTTTGACTATCTGCTCGAATCTCTGAGTTCCAGCGAACATGTGGGCCTCCTTTCTTTCTATTATCTGATCAATTGCTGCCATCGGCAACTCTCCGTCATCGCTCATCATCGCTTTCGCGCTGGAAACAATAGAAGGCTTCTTTGATGCAAGTCCGAAGCTCATGTCTCCTGTTTCTTGGATTAACTTGAGTTCCATTTCTTCGTCTAGAAGCTCACTCCATAACTGAGCGTTATCTTTCAATGCATCTTGGCGCATCTTGAAAGCTGACAAAGCAAAATTATAAGCGATTTCAGGATTCATCAGTTTGATATTTCTCAGCTGCTTTATTAAATTCATCATTAAATAGAAATCAGTGCTTACAGACTGAAAATCCTTTGATATATCAAGCAATGTTTTGTTTGTCTCGACTTTTCCAGTTGCTGAAAGGAAGCTGCGAGTGTACATGTCAGAATAAGCAGAAGGAATATCAGAGAAAGTTGAGAAAGTATTTAATGAGTTGTAAATTTCTTTGCTGTCTTTAGACTGAGAAATTAGTTTCAATACTCTTGCTAACAATTCTTGCTTTTCTTTTTCGCTAACCAGTTTCTTTGCTTCTAAGCTATTAATTGTGTCAATATAAACATTTAGATTTTGGAGATCGCATATGATATATTTGGAGATCAGATTAACTATTGGCTCGGAAAGCTTTGATTTCGCAAATTCAGTGGCGTCAGCATTATCTGTATTAATAATGAAATTGAGAAGATTTGCATCGTTGATTTGAACACTTTCATTAATAACTTCTTTCTCTTTGCATTCGATGAATTTCGCGATGTACTTTGGCTGGCAGTTTATGATGGCTTGATTGCAAATAGCAGATTTCTGGGCCTTGTCGCTCCATTTGTCTGACATCAGGTAGCTAGCCATTGCATTCTCTGATAAAGCCGTTCCTTTTGTAATAAGAGAAACGCCAAAATCAATGTCACCTTTCTCAAGAGCGAGTTTTGCGAAGAAATCATTGATTTGCATAATATCGATTTTTCCTATCTTTTTCGCTATTGTTTGCGCCTTGTTATACAAGTCTTTGATATTCTGCGTGTTTTTATGCTTTGAGAGAACAGATAGCAAAAGTGCGGAGGGATCTTCAGCTGTGTCAATTATGCTTGGTGTCATTGTAGGATCCAATTCACTGAATGCATCGTAAGCCATTAATTTGTTGAACAGCTGCTTGACAATTGGTGGAGCTATGTCATCTGGTATCATTCCTAGATACTGTACAGCACTGCTCAAGTTTTCATCTTTAAGGCTGCATGATCTTGCGTTCTTCAAGCATTTCGTGACATGCTCTAAAGCCATGTCAATTTCCTTAGTTGTTGTAATTTCGATTTCCGACCATTCTCTTAATGCAAGCATTGCTCTGTATGTTGCGCTCTTGATCGCTGCCTTGAACTCTGGTGATGGTTTGTTCTTCATTATCTTCTTCGACAATGTTGTAAATTCTTTCCATGACTCAAGGCTCAGCTTGGGATCGAGAATTAATTTGTCAGCAACTGACAAAATCAAATCTGACATTTGCTTCTCCATCATTACTTTGAATGTTTCACTTTTCGCGGTCCTGTTATGATACTTGATCAGGTTTAATGTGTCTTTAATTGTTTCCGAGAGCGTCCATGATGACTCTAATGCGTCAATGTTCGGTTGTGTCAACAAAATAGTCGAAGACTTGAGAATTTGTTCAGCGAGTGTCTGCTTGTTTTGGAAAACATTTAATATCGTAGCAACACTTTTGATGCGGTCAATCTCTGTTTGAGACTTAAACATCGATGGATCCTGCGATAAAATGGAAGAGCAGAGTTCAATGATAGCCTGTGATGTTGTGATTTTCATTGCGTGATTTTTGATGATGTCTGCAGCTTCTTTTCCGTTTGCGCAATCTTGGACAAATAATAGAAGTTTATCGTAATCGCTCGTCATCATGAATTCCTTGAGACTCATCGTTCTCGCTGCATCAGCGCACGACGAAGAGACAACAAACTCATCAAACAAAATTGCGCTGTTTAACATGTTAGTTAAGTCTTTGAATTGTGCCGCACCGATTTTGAGGAGCTCGACGATTATATCTGTCTGCCCAATTCTCTCGTCAATTTCGAAAGCTCTGTCTCTGAAGTATTCAACGCTTTTCGGCATCAAGCACTCGTAGTTGGCTGGCGGGAAGAACGGAGATATTGAGTAAATTATTTCATCTTTCTCTTTCTGAGTGATTTCTTTTGACTCTGCGAAAACAACAGATATGTCTTTGAACTGGCCTTGTTTCGCCCATGTCTTCAACATCTTCTTCAAATCGCAGCTCTTGAAGTCCTTCCATTCGGACTGTAGGAAGCTCGTGCGTGGGAGTTTAGTGAATATTCTTAGTCTTTCGCGCATCGAAAGCAAATTTTTGTCATTCGGTTTGACCCTTAATCCTTCAGATATCAAAGCTGATTCAATTTCAGTGCTCATGGCTGGTGTCGTCGTGCAGAAGTTGTAGACGTAGTCTTTGTCCTTGATCTTCCTTAAATGCTCGTCAATGGACCTGCGAGTGAGTTCATTGTTCGTAATAAATGTCTTATGGTATATATCTGCATCAAAATTGTAAATTTCAATGAATTTCGCTGCTTCACTCCACATGGAATTTTCGCAGCTGCGGAGATATAAGTCGTATGGATCGACAGAATCAAACTTGATTATATCAAAATGCGTTTTCCTGTTGATAACACTTTGCGGATCGAACATTAAAAATCCAGTTGGTAGATATCGCAAAACGCAATCCGGTTTGATGTTTTTAGAGCGTACTCTTGTGCCTGACTTGTCGTAGAATGAAATTGTTCCGTATGTATTTAATGTCAAATAAAAATCATCTTTCCATGGCAAAACTTGAGTAGAACCTGTTGTATTGTATACTTTTGGCTTACTAAAGCCATCATCTTTTGATAAAATTGTAACTTTATTTTGATTATCAAGAATGTAAATTTTGTTACCTGAAACTGAGCAAGAAATGTCTTTTAATGCCTCAAATTTAGTATCAGGATTGATAGAATTTCGCTGATTGTCTAAAATAAATAAATATTTCGCGCCTAAGCATAAAATATTTTGCGAATACGATAAATGTGTCCATTCTGGAACCTCTATTGGGGTTAATTCAGTTTTTTCAAGAAAATGTATATGTGTTTTTGAAATTCCAATGAGATTTTCGTTAATTACAGCTAATCGAATAATTTTTTGTTGATTTGGTGATGAACCTGAATACGTAAAGGCTTTAGTGTAGTATTTTATTTCTTTATCTGATAATAAAACTATCGAATCTTTTTTTGATAAGTATGCAATATCTATAAAATTGTCAGCTAAATTGATAAATGTAGCATTTCCATCGGATAATGAGATTTTATAAAGTTGAGTGCCTATTAACATAACGCATAAGCTTAAATCTTGGCTATATGCGAATTTAAATACATCATTCCATGTAACATTAGCGCTAGATGTAAATATACTCTTTATAATCGAATATATAGAAGCACCTGATGTTATTTCTTCCAATGAGAAAGCTCCAAAATCTTTCTTCAGAGGAATCTCATCAAAATCAATTTCATTCATTAATAATAAATTGGCTATTTTATAAAAATCTCTCAAGAAAATCATATAGAAAGGCCAAAATAGTCGTGTAAAAGACAGGATTTGATTTTTCAAAAATCTGCCATGTAAATTTACATGTAAATTTATTAGTTTTAAGGGTCCACTACGCGACCAAATAGCGATCACAATTTTTCAATGCTGTATTGAAAATTATCGTTTTGCCCAGAAAAATAAACTCACTTTTTGAAGATATCTAATGCGTTAACAATATGCATCATTTTGTAGATGGTTATAGCATCATCTAAAAAATAATTCTCTCGCTTAATTTTTTAATTAATCGGCCCAAATACTCATTTTTGGAAAGGTCATCCAAAAAATAGACGATATTTGGCAGGAGCAGACCCTTAATAACATAGATTAAACAAGAAGCTCATCGGAAAGAACGGTTTTTCGAACATCCCTGCAGAGATAACGAGCTATTCTTTATTTTACAATTTTCAAAAAAAAATTTGACAAGTGTCAAATCTGTCATGTAAATAATAGTTCAATAATATATATTTTTGTTTTTCTAGAGATAATTTTCCATTATATTTCATTTTTAATAATACAATATTAATCATCTTATTTAGTGTTTTGCAATGCAATAGTTCAGACATGCATAAATAGTATTTCGTGTATTATTTTTTTGCCAAATTGAAGAATTCTGACATGTAATTATTATAATTTATTTTGATTTCTAGAGCTAAATATAGATTGTTGCAGGTTTTTAATAATATAAATTTAACCACAAAAAGAAGTATTCTACTATATGGTAGTTTAAACATGCTCATAGCAAAAAAAATTTTTCACGCGCCAAAAAAAAAAAATATAAATGAGCGAAGTGGATTTCGCTCCTCAAGATTTTGCGCCAAATGATGAGGAAGAAACCACTAAAATTGAGGAATCACCTCATTTATGCCCGGATGATATGAATATTATCAATAAAATTCGCGAGATTCTTGAAAATTCTTCTGATTTAGAAGATAGCAATGGATTATTGGCGAATATCAAATCGCAATGCAATGATATCGTCACACCAAATCTATCTGACCAAGATTTTAGCAAATTATGCAAAGATTTCTCTGGAAACGTTATTAATTTTATTTTTTCCACAGATTTCAATGATAACATCAAATACGCAGTTGCAAAGTTATTCTGCAGCCAAGAAATCACAATAGATTTCGATTCTCCTGACTTAAAAGAAAATCAAATTAATAATCTTTTATTCGAAAGGAAAAATGACATTAAATTTACAGATAAAACAACAAAGTTATTTGGCAGCTTAATTTCTGCGTTCATTGGCTCAGACAAAATCAAAATTTTGGAAAATGAAGAATCAACAGAACCAATTTGCATGAGAACTGTTACATTTCTCAATTCCATTCTTCAATTTCTTAAGCCCGATGTATTTTCTGCTGCTATTACTTATTCAATCAACCAATTAAACAAAAAACTTTCGAAAGACGTTACGCCTGATTTCGTCATGATTTCTTCTAAATTTTTCGCAGACTATTGCAAATACACGCATGGCTTATCGAATAGCATGATTCTTTCCATCGCAACAAATTATTTCAATCTCGAATCTCGAGCAAACAAGACAAAATTAGTTGAATACTCAATAAAAATTGCTCTTTTAGGATCTCCGTTGAGTTCAGCGGAGCCATTGAAGAGAATTTTGTTAAATTCGTTAGAATGGGTTCAAAACGACATGTTAGCTTTACAAATCATCGAATGCTTGACTTCTTTAGTCGGAATGGTTCCTTTCGAGCAGAAAGATGCTGATGTTATTCTTTCAAGGTCAGGTTCTCTTCCGCAAACTTGCTCAGACGCGATTATTAAGATCTACAGCAACTACTACGAATCTCTTGATACTATTGCACTCGACATTATGCCTTATGGCCAATACAACGTGTTTTCGCCAGCTTTGTGGGCATTTTTAATTGATAAGGCTGATGAGCATTCATATTCTCAGAAATTATTCTCGCAACTTGCTGAAACGAAACCAAAGAGCAGATCCGATAGATTGGAATTGCGCGCTGGCGATAAATGCATTTATTTATTCAAAGAAGAATTAAATTCGAGTGAACCAAATGTTTCAATCAAAAATCTCGGCAATATATTATTGAGGATCATCAAGCCAGACTTAACTGTCTTATATATCGAAAAAATCTTCCAATATGGAGTATTTAATTCGGATATCGAATATGTATTCTTGGAAATTCCTCAAATGATTTCTAAAAACGATCTGGACAAGCCAATATTATGTTTCTTTGAGGCTTTAGTCTTTTCATTCACAGGACCTCAAAATTTCAATTTTGTTTCGAATATGGCCAGACTCTTTGCGCATTGGATAAACACAGCATCAAGTATCCCAGAAAACATGTTAATACAGAGATTCACGCAGATGGACTACTCAAACGCACATGTTTGTCTCCCGAGAATCTTGCAAGCTGTTTCAGAAAGAACGAGCAACAAAAGGTCAATACGCTTACTTATACAAAAAATACTAAAAGACACTGTTCCACCACAACTCGCCAGATGGTTCACCACTTACATACTGACTGTTATTGGAGACGAGAAATCAAGAGATTCGGAGAAAACATGCGAAGCTTTGTCCGCTGCTTTGACAGATTCATCGAAAGTTTCTTCAATTATTCCAATCATTATATCTATCGCGCAGCTTGAAGCTGACTACTTCAGGATAGGCGAGCAGTTCGGCTTCGTGCAGAAATGCTTGATAATCAAAGATGGTGAAGAATTGGAATGCACAGTAAGTTTGCATCCTTTCCATACCACTATGAGATTCTACACAGAAGTTCGCGCGATGTTGGAACTGCCAGCAAACTCTTTCCAGCTTTATTACGAGTCTAACAACAAATACATGAGGCCGAGAATGCCATTAACAGATGTACCGCTTTCTTACAATGGAATTTTGAGATTAAATCTTGTAAGAACACAACTGACAAATGATGAAATTCCTGAAATTCAAAATTCGCAGACCCTAGGTACAATTGTTAAAGATGAAGTTGCCTCTCAGTTATTCAACACTCTCGCGCACTTGAACGCGCAGAGCCAGCAGGTCTATTTAGTCTTAGAATTGTTGGGAAGAACAAATTACAGTTTGCCTCCGGTTATGTCGGAATTCCAAAACATTTTCATGAAGAGATTCACATTTTCAATGGAATTGGCTGAATACACGAAAATATTCCCATTCGTCTTGAGTAATTTTGCCGACACTCACCAGTCGATTCCTCAGGCAACTGTTGAGCAGATTTTGGAGATTTTGACGACAGCTAATTTCGACAAAGTTTCTCTCGCAATTGCTGTTTCTTCAATTGTTCAACTTGTGCCTAAGGATGGATACATTTTCTCACACCACATATTACACGACTGTCTCATAACTTGCAACAGGGATTTAGTGAGACAAGGAGTTGCTGCAATGATGAGTTATGAAACATCTAAAGACAGCTTGATTTCATTGATAAGTTATGCAACGCAAAAGGAAAACAGAAGCAAAACAAGAGAATTCTTTGGCTTGGAGAGAGTCAGAAATGACATAGACTCATATGTTTTTGACTCTTTCTTCAGAGATCTCAAACAGTTCGAGACTTCATACAACTCGGATGTAGATGTGACATTAATCTCAATGCTAGAACTTATAACGAAAACCGACGAAAACATGGAAATCGTTTACAAAATGTTATTCTCTCCGCCAACTTGTCAGAGCAAATATTCACCATTTATACAGACACAGGAGTCGAGGAACGCGGCAATCAAGTTTTTGGCTTCTTTCGACTGCTTCGAAAGGATCAAGTTGTTCTGTGAAAAGGCAGATTTTACATCTGCAAAGATTTTGACGGACGACTTCACTTTTCATCCATTATCAACATTTACTGGTGTTCAAGATTTTTCTGCTTTCCCAGCCATTTTGCAGGTTTTGTTCAGCCTTTCATGCTTCAATGCTTTGTTCCTCGATTCTAATGTCACGGCTGCCAATGATTCGCCAATTGTTCAAACGCTTAAAGAAACAATTTCATTGTCGAGAAATCTCCGCAGCTGCATTATTCCGTTAGACAAATTAGTTTCAGATACATATATAAGGAACATTGTTAACAGATTGCCAGACTCATTGTTCATTTCATTAATAGCACACTTAGATCATCAGCTCGGAATGGCAGCGAATCTTAAGGGTTTGTTTGAATCAAGAGTTGTTTCTAAAAGCAACAAATGCGATATATCAAGGCAAGCTTTGCAGTCAAGATTAACGATAGCACTTAAGACAGAGGGATTCGACAATCTCAATGACTCATTGGCTTCATTTATCACTGAGAATGAAGTCAGATTATGGCCGAGAGTTTTGGTAATTTCTCTTGATCGTGGAGATCCAAAGAAAGCTAAGTTGTCGCACGAATTCCAGATCCCTCAGTTCATTTCTCATCCAAACGGAAGCATAAACAACTACAGGCTCGCCGCTGCTGTAATACACAACGGATCTGTTTTAGTTAATGGAAAATTCTCGACGATAACAAAATCTTCAGAAAACGAATGGTTCATCAATGATAACGAGACAATTTCCAGTTTCGATATCAACGATTTTCCAAAACACGCGTTCGGAATAACTGATCCTTTGTTCAACAACGGAGTGAGATCGGCTACTCTTCTGTTTTACATCCAAGAAGGTTTCAGTGTTAAATGCGACACTGTTCCACAGAAACTTATTGATACTATCGATAAAGAAAATTGCGAATTCTGGCCGCTGAAAGTTTGCACATCAGAATCTTTCTCTGATCTACTTTTGACTCAGTTCAGGGGCGAAAAGCATCACAGGGTTTTCTTCTTGAACTACTTCTTCCACATTGGCTCTAAGACTTCGAAATTCCAGGAGTGGTGCAAGAAGATCAGCGACTCAGTTTTAGTCGACAAAAGTGGCGCTGATTTATATTTGAAGGAATTAGAGAAGATAGATATTGCTCAGATGGCGACAAGCAATGTCAGCGCTGTCGAAAGCTTGATGAAACTGGCAGCGTTGGCATTGCATTTCGTTGAAAACAGCGAGGAAATGTTCAACGCAATCATCGAGTCCTTTAATACTGTTGACAACTGGGTAACTTATGATATTTTATGCGCCTTCGTCAGCGAGTTCATTAAATCTCACAAAGCTTCGTTGAATCCTCACCTTTTGAGGACAACAATCACGGCATTAACAGACAAAAGAGATCCAATGACAGTCAGCGCGTCAAAGAATATTGGAGACTGCTTGGATACAATATTGAACACAATTGAGGAGTTTACAAAAGAAAAGGGGGACGAATCAATTTCTGCTTTGGAAGAAATATTCGATTCAACATTCCTTGGAACCTTTTCGGAGAGGAACGCAACTTCCCAGAAGTTCCAGGAGTTACTGACATTGACGGCTGAAAACTATCCAGATATGATTGCTGCAGTTGAGCAATTTATTCCTGGCAGTTTGAGATCATCTGTCATGAGCAAGATTCATGCTTCAGAGATGAAAGATGCTGACGATGACACTCCTGAAATTCCTTACGAATTGGTTATACCTGAGCTCGAGAACCAGATCTTCAGCTTGGATGAAGAAGCAAGAGAAATTGCTTACAACTGTTTGATTTCTTTTTGTGGAAAAGAAAACCGCGAAATAAGAGATTATCTTAGCGAGGCTTTCTTCGATGAATCATTGCAAATACCAGAAATCAATGAAGAAGATACGGCAACTTATATTATTCCTCTTTTCATTCCAAGGGTTCACGAGTTCATAGAAAACGAAAGAGATGAAGTGAGAGTATTAGAGTTTTCAAAACTTCTTAAAGAACTTTCACTTAATTCACCTTCTGTAACATCAAGGCACCTGAAGGAAATATTGGACATCTTATTGAAAGCTAAGGACGAGGAAATCGCCGAAAACATTTTCGAGGCTTTCGTGAATTCAGCAATTTTAGACGAAGAAATGCTCGATGATGATATTAAGGGAGAATTCGCTACATTATCCAAGGCCTTCAATCGCAAATGCATACAAATACTTGCCCTTCTCAAAGAGAAAGCAAACTCGTCACCTTTCGCAGCTGCCTGCATCAACTTCTGCTTGTCTCAAGATTTCGATGAAACAAGTGAATTGCTCGAGAAAATTATCAAAGAAGGACTCAACCCTGGACAAATTGAAATTCCAGAAGATACAAGTAATAAGAAACTTGCTAAGATCCTCAGCGATTTAATTGAACAAGAAAACGAACCAAAGGCAAAGACTTCAAACTCACCCAAGAAAAAGAAGAAGAAATAATTTATTAAATACATTATCTGTTTTATAAACAATACATTTTATAAATTATATTTTTAACTTATAAAAACTGGTCAGCTTGAGTGTGATTATAATTGATAGGATTCTTCCTAATATCGTGATTAGTATTATCGTGATTTGTATTCATCAATAATTAGGTAATAATTGTCATGTAAATTTGTATTTTTGACACTATGTCAAAATTTGTCAATTGTGGATTATTTTGAATTCAATAATTTTTTTAACGCATAATAACAATGGATTATCAACAAATAGGAACGGATGCAGTTTCATTTAATACAACTGTAACATACATTAATGCGCGACCTCTTATTGCTACTTCTCGAAAAATTGCACGAATTATCGATCAAAATAAAAGTGAAGATGATAAAATTGAATTAAATATTGATTGTCCATTTCCTGAAGATGTTTTTAAGCTATTTTCTGAGATGTCTTTTCAAGGGCAGCCATTGTTTAAGATCCATAACGTATTTAAAGTATTATGCGCGGCAGATTATTTCGAAAATTACGAATTGAAGCAAAAAGCAATGGAATATGCAAGAAAAAGCGTCGAACCACAATATATAGTTGAAATTTTTAATCATTACATCAAAATAAAATGGAGATGGCTCGAGCCATTCTACGAATTGTTCGCACTTGATATCAGTAAGTTTATCCAGCGACAAGACTTCTCACTGATTGATATTAATTACTTAGTTCGCATTCTTCATAGATCTGAAATCCAAAAAATTCCTCCAGAAGTTATTACTAAGTTTGCAATTACAGAAATTGAAAGATACAAACGCCCTGATGCTGTTAAACTCATTGATTTTGCTTCTTTAGATGAAAGAAATATTCGTAAAATTTCAGAGCTACTTTCAAGCCTAGGATTCAAAGGTCATGCATACATGGTCTATTCGATCCTAAAAATGCGTAAATCGGTCCAAACAGACAATATTCCTCCACAATTACTTATTAAAAAACCGTTCAAGTTCAACTACTTTGATGGCATTTTTGCGGGCTTAAAGGAGGTGACAGGCTCCAAGAATCTCATCCTTGATGGCATCATATCTTTCAACTCGAGCTCAAACGATCCGGTTTCAATCGCGGAGCCAGTTGCAAACAAAAAATGGTCATCGACAGACAGAAAGAATTGCAGCATAATTTTCAAGCTGCAGAATGCGCGCGCTGTAGTCACAGGGTACAGAATTCGCTCCTCAAATGACAATTTCCCGGTTGGCTGGAAGGTAGAAGGAAGCTACAACGGCGGCGATAGTTGGTATCTAATTGATGAGCAAAAGAACTGCGCGGACATTTCAACGCCTCACACAACCAAAATATATAACATCGAGGCATCTTACATAGAAGAGTTTGATATGATAAGACTGACACAGACACAGCCAAACAGTGAAGGAAATCACATTTTCGCGTTAAATCATTTCGATATCTACGGAACTTTGTATCAAGGTGCTGAAGAAGAAAAATTCGAAATCCAAGAGGATATGGTATACAGCAATGCAATTTTATCCTCGCTCCATGATAGAAGACGGCTTATGGTGACATCGTCCGTAAACTCACCGCATTACCTCCTTGAATATTTCAGATGCGAGCCTTGGGAGTCAATGGAGAATGATGAGAATCCTGCGATAACTTTCGATTTTAAGACTCACAGAGTTTCTCCTGTGGGCTATTTGCTGAGAACAGGAAACTACCCTATTGATGGTGGCCACCCTGTATCATGGGATTTCCTTGTTGGAAACACGCTTGATACACTGATGGTAATTCACTCTGTGCGCGATAATTACACAGATTTAAACGCTCCGCATGTGTTTAAGTATTTCCAGATACCAAATCCTATTGGCAGGCTATTTAGATTTGTACAGATAAGAATGGCCGGCCCCAACTCTATAGGAACAAATGTCTTTTGTTTAGACGCTGTTGAACTCTATGGTGATTTGATGACTTCAATGGGAGAAGAGAAGTGCATGAAATGAATATATATAATTATCCATGTATATTATTGTTGTTTTGTAAATATATTTTGTTTATATCACTAATAGCTAAGCCAAGAAAATTTTATAAAAATTTTTTTATAAAAAAAACAATTAAAATTGAAATAATTTTGGTTTCAGGAAGAAAAGTATATCTAACATAATATATTCATGATGATATGCATACAAATAATGAGCTGCCTATCATGATATCTTTAAAGTTTTGTCAAAATAAGCACTCCAGTAAAAATAGATATAGTAAATTGACAAATGATAAATGGTTTATTTATGAATACAAGTTAGATATTTCTAATTCTAGCATGAATTTCCTTGGCTGACAGAGATAGCTGACTTTCGGATTGTTGAACTTCAGCGGCTGAAATTAAGTTTATTACCCATCTAGAGTTCAGCTGTTGATTGATAGGTGTTCCAATCTGAAGAGTTAATGTGCGGACAAGATTGCAGAATGTGTGGAGCATAATCCTAGTTGATCTGCTAGGCTTGTATCCCATACAATCCTTAGTAGTTTCTTCGACATTCTTTATTGACATGAAAATGTCAGTAACATTCTGCATGATGAATGTTTCAGCGCGCGTTTCTCTATTTATAATCAAAGGTCCTTCCTGGTCGATGCACTTTTCTATGACATTGTTATATGCGATGAATATTACTGCCGCACATTCTAAAACGGACTCCATACCGTCAGTGTACATCAAGTTCTTAAGTGTTGTCATATTCGACTTGAAAGCAACCATGGCGTCAACTCTGATCTGATAAAACACCTCCATTGGCAGGTGCCTTATTACGTTTGCGATGCCTCTTAATATAGCATACTTTATATTTCCACTCGAGATATGCTCGTTCGACAAAATTTCGTACAAACGCGCATAAACTTCGGGCGCGATTCCAGTCAAATATTCGTTCGGATCTATGTAATCGAAGATGTCAGAGATGGCTAGCGATCCTTGTCTTATGATTTCTGGTGTCTGTGTTTGTAAGCATGCCATGAACAGCTGGAAAACTGGCTCAGCGAAGGCAATTGAGCTGCTTCCGAAAGCATATACGATATGGATTATCGGCTGTATAAGAAACTCTTCGATTCCGTTCTGCAATGCGGTCAGGCAGTTCTGCAGCATCTGCTGGAAGCCACTCGGATCTACATGCCTCGCCATCCTCGAGATTGCTGTTGATAAAACAATCGTAATGCCTTCGAACTCTGTGAAGACTGGATGAGTCTGGGAATAAACTTGGAGGTAAGTGCCATACATCGCCTCCCAGTTAGGATAGAACTGGTCGTAGATGAGTTTGTATGCTTCTGTAGCATTGTCTGGAAGATGGCTAAGGAATTTTTGAATTAAGTAATATGACTCTCGCCACATATCAGTTGAAGCCTTGATAGCTTCACTTTGAGTGAGCTGAACCAAGAACTCCATGATTGTTTGGAAGTTAACAAGAAGATAAGAATCTTTATCTCCTGGCTCGAACTGCCCGAAGAGCAAAGAGAGCAAACTAGTCGTGTTGAGGAAAACGTCCGTATGGTTGACCAAAGCTTGTGTGGCAAAATTGAAGACATAGTCGAGAATTTCTTTCTGATCTAGGTATTCCGATTTGTCGACGAATGTATCGAAAACATTCAGACAGGCGACCTTCGTATTCTTGTCTAAGCCTGGCACGTTGAATATTTCGGATACCCACTGTAAGATCGGCATCTTTGCCTCTAAAATTCCTTCAACATTGTTGATTGAGAACATAATCTGTACTACTGCCATCGCGTTGATGTATTTATCTGGACTGGACTCTCTTATCTCGTTGAGTACAGCGCTGGACTGCTCCCAGATAAATTCTGGGAAATGTACTGCAAGTTCGCCGAGAGCATATAAAGATTTAATTTGAAGCATGTCGTTTTGGGATGATTCGACATCACTGTAATAACCTGCGGCTATATGTTGTATCAACAAAGTGCTGAGTTGCTCAACAATCGGTTCATATACAGGAGGTTTAAGATAGTGAACTAACTTATTCCATAAAATGACTTTTGCTATAGTATTATCATTTGGCAGACTGTAGTCTTCAACTTCTGGCTTCGTTAATCCAAAAAGCTCTTCAATTAATTCAGGTTCAGCCACTTTTGATGTAACAATGAATGTGCCCAACGATTTGGTTAGATCTTTGTAGAACCTCACGCTGAGTGCGTTTTCAGGAAGCTCAAAAACTGACCTGAAAAACGTTAAAAGTATGTCGCAATTTTGAGCATCATTTGTAATTAAGAATGAAGCTTCTTCCAATTCTATTGAAATGAAATTCATAGCTAATTCTGGCAATTGTTCTGGAATGCCTTCTGTAGACATTACATGCTCCATTAAAGAAAGCAAGATTTGGAATAATGCTTTATGCATTGGACGATTTATTCTGTATTTTGTGTAGTTGACTACATGTCTGTGAATAGACTGAATAATAGCTTGTAAATAGCCAAATTTCTGAAAAATATTCGTCGAATCGGATTTTATTTCTTCGATGGCATTAGAAATCAATGGAGTCCTGCCAGCTGTTTTTGAAAGATATATATCGAATAAATAACTGAGAATAATAGCTGCAAAATCACGAAACCTATCTATGTAACTTGATGTTGCGAATTTGTATGTCTCTAATATTAAATTTTGTTGACCTTCGTTAAATCTTTCTACGTAAATATTCGAGAGGACCTCAATTCCCATAATTGAAGTTGTTTTTAGAATATTTGATGCATTAATGATAGATGCCATCAAAATTGTATGAGATTCAGCATTCATTTGCTCTTTTGGATCTGTTGGAATACCGCTTTTTTGAATAATAAGTGTTAAATTATAAAAGAATTGAAAAGAATCACTATTTTTGAGTCCTTCCAACTGACTAGTTGCATCCTGGTTGCCTACAGATTGCAATAGCATTGCAGACAGCTGGTTTATAGCCTCATCACTCGGGTCAAGAATTAGATTCATTTATTTGTGATGTTGGTCGTGAGTCAAATTTGATGTCATTGCGATCTACCAATGAAAATAACTATAAATATATGAAAATTTTGGTAATTTTTTTATGTCTTAATAAGGTTAATTTATGGTCTCGAAATAATTTTCATTTTAAAAGCATTATTATACAACATTTCATTTATATTTCACTTTTTGCATTAAAAGTTTCCTATATTCCATAGATTTCAGATTTTTGAAAAAAATCTTTTTAATTTTTCATTCTAATAGGATTTCGATATAATACTACATCCATATATCACTTTTTGCTTTAAACAATTCATGAATTTCATAGATTTCAGATTGTTGAAATAAAATATTTTTATTTCCTCATTCTATATAACACTAAATCTATATATCACTTTTCCATTAGACAATTCTTGAAACCCATTGCCTTCTCATTGTTGAAATTGATTCTGATATGAAAAGACATATTTCGGCATGATCATTAGACTAATATTAATAGAAATAAACTGTTTGTATATAATAGCACGCAAAAAATCTAATTATTGTAAAATATTCATTTATATATCTTAGTTAAATATAATCAGAAGGATATATACGCAACCAAAGATGATAATATGAGATAGATTCTTTATCTTTGTTATGAATTAAACACATATATCAAATGGAAATTTTTTATTATGTGTTCTGATCTTTGACTTTCAACATTGGATTCTTATTGTGTTACAGTGGAAATATCTTGAATATATATTAGGATTGAGTTGCGTCTGACAATAAAACCAGTTTACATGGCAGAAAATTGTATTAATGAATTTAGCTTCTACAATAAAAGGAATAAGCAATTTGATATGTATGGATGTTGAAAATAATGAAATTAATTAATATATGTTATGGTTTCTGATCTTCTTTAGCATTTGTTGGAGAAAATACTGTCTTTTATTCGAAACATCTGTTTATGTCTGTCCGCCAGACTACGAACAAGTAACCTACAAAACTAAAAAGATCGATTTGGAGCCAGACAAAAATAATGAACTCCAAGTTTATGTAACTTGGCAATGCATTCAAGATATTGTAATAAATGTTACGCATTCAACCAAAGTCAAGATAATATCATCTTTAACACAAGAAATAACAATTGCTGCAGATAATACAATTTCATTCGCTCAATTTGAAGACTCAACAGTTACAATAAAGTCAAAAATGATCATAGAAGATTTGATTCTGAAGCATTCAAAGGTAACATTATTAGATGAATCAGTACAAATTCAACATCTTTCAATTTACATGTGCCAATATGCAGAGGGACCTGTTTTTCTTGCAAAATTATCGAATAACATTACTTTTGTCTTTGATTCGCAAACTTATCCGAGAATTTCTTTTGATAAACTCACAATTGGATTTCATTACCGTGTATCTGAAGTATTGTATTCGCATGATATATATCTACCGAAAGATTTGGTCTATGACATTCTTTTTAAATCATTCGATGATCCGCTTTTAGTTTTATCATCTACAACAACAGAAATCATTAATCCATACAAAATCTCATTTGCCAATTTTACATCTCCTCCTTTTATTCGATTACAAGATTCAATTTACAATTTTACCAAATATACGACGAAAACTGCTATAGAATCCGACACAAACGAAAATATTACGTTTTATACTACAGAAAATAAAATTCCGCAGTTTTTCCAAGAAAATCCTAAATTTATTATTCAAAATCACACAATTGGTCAATACTGCTTAGTTTGTTCTGATGATTTCATACCTCTTTGTCCAGGAGATGCTGAATTAAGATATTACACACCAACCGATCCAATTGACGAACCAATTTTTCCTGATTCGCATAAATCAGTTGTTTTTCATCTAACTTCAACGAAAGAAAAAGAAGAACCAATTATCTCTATGTCTATAATTGACGAAATGTCAGTGACGTTTGTTGGAGCTAGGGATGTTATTCCATTTTCTCGCTATCATCTCGGATTGATTCATTATGGACAGAATTCCATACAAACACTTATACTTGAGAAAGTTTCTATATCAGTTATATCTGTGAATCCTATCAACGTTGATGTTCTCTTTCTTACAAACTCATACGTAGAAACAAGAAGTGCAATGATTGCTGTCAAATTCGCAGCAAACTTCGACAAAGAATCATATTCAGTTCTAAACATCCTGACTCCAATAAATTCAGAGCCGAAATGTCCTAACCGTGTGGTAAAGCTTATATCGAACATCTCAGTTATACAAATGAGCCACAAATGGATATGCGTTGACAAAACAATGAATTTCACGAATGTTTATGCAAGCGCTGTCAGATTATTTAGCGAGTCAAACAAAACTAGAATAGAGTTCAAGTCTGGAATGCCAAAAGGCAACATAGAGCTTCCAATGGCTCTAGATTTATCAGGCGAAATGACAAATGTAACATTTGCTTACAACTGGGATAATTATATTCCGATTTTTTCGAAGCCTTTAAATTTCCCAATTAAAAGCAAAGGAATTATTAACTTCTACAGTGAAATTCCGCGCTGGCCTATGATGGTTTTCGATGTCCAGCTGTTCATTGTTTATTGCTCTAAAGGTGGTAGATACTGTTTTTACGGGCAAGGATTGAAATGTCCTGCGGATTATCACCTAACAATTCCAATGAGTGAATTCACGACCACATTCAAAATCTACGCGCACATGGATACAGGGAGGCTAGATATATACTTCGCGCAGTCAAAAGAGCATCAAACGCCAAGATTGATTTTGTCGAATATCATCAATATCAATTCTTTGATTATTTTAGGATCAAAGCCAATTATTTTTGATGTGTCATATTTCAACAATTTTTTATCGATTTTGTATTTCGGCCCAGAACTTGTAAATGTCAACCA
Organism: Trichomonas gallinae; assembly: GCA_008369845.1. Classification (NCBI taxonomy): domain Eukaryota; phylum Parabasalia; order Trichomonadida; family Trichomonadidae; genus Trichomonas; species Trichomonas gallinae. The sequence continues at coordinate 32,893 of MRSU01011236.1, forward strand.
GTTCTCTTGGCATGATTCGTCTCTAGTTACTTTCGAAAACGTAACAATTCAGCCAACAACATTCATCTGTAGGACTCCACAAGTAACTAATTTCAATTTCGTTGAAGACCCTTCATATACTTCTATCACATTAATTCTTAATAACACATACAACGGAATATTGCTAACAGATGAAGCAGTCATTTTATCGACGAAAAATTCAAAGATTTCTCTGAATAATGAATTCATGTCAATCAGTGTGATTTTCTCCGATGAAGCTTGGCGAGAGAATTTGTTTATCAACAGCACAGCTAGTTACGTTGACGTCAATTTGATGATATATTCAAGCGTTGGTACAACTATAAACTTTGAACTTGGAATTCCAATGTTTTATTTGGAAACAAAAAGCAAAATTTCTCTCGCGAGACCAACAAAAGGAGTGGTTTACATCATCTCACCAAGAAATGTTTTGCCTGATTCCATGGTTTTCCCTGTGAATTCTTCTGATGTTATCTACAAATTTGCTCCACCAGCTACTCCAACAATGTCGAAGAATTCTCCAGCTGTTATTACTACAGGAATAGCAGTAGGTGTTTACTTGTTTGTTTGCATATTCTTCATCATTTTGCTGTTCATTGTCGGATACATGTCGATCACATGTCAGAACTCACCAGAACTTCCAACAGATTTGCTAATGACGCCAATCAACACAATTCCGAACAACGACAGCGAAAACTACTCAAAACTTTAATAAAATGTTTGTATTTTTTCTTATTATAGTGGTGTCAAGTTTTAAATAGTAGCATATATCCAGCATCTCCAATTTGCTATAAATATACTTTCAAACAATTAATAATTCTTAGTATTTGTTAGAATTCGGGTCCAAATTTTGATATATTTCATAATTCATGATTTACAACAATGTTATTAATAGATCTAGTGAATTCTATAATGTTTTATTGTATAAATTTAAAGATTAATATAAAAAATTATTTTTATTTTATAACAAGTTTCATTGTGATTACCACCCATCACCATGGAGATCTCTTCCAAATTCCTCTTTAGGATTGACCCATCTGTAGAATCTCTCGCGCTTCTTCAATCTTTCAACTTGGTCCTTTGTAAGTTCAAAATCCAAATGATTGTTTCTGTAAATTCTCTCTGGATTAATTGATTTGGCGAGTAATGAAGCTCCAGGCTCAATTGTTAACAAGAATTTTAATTCAACTTCGCCTGTTGTCCTATTAAGCTCTTTGGCTACTCTAACTAGTTCTTCATCTTCCAAAAGGACTGGTGCGCCTTCTTTCTTGAGTCCAGCGGTACCTAATGTAGAATATCCTGTAATAATGATTCCTTCTTCGTGTAAGTATCTTCTCAAGGCACCCTGTTGCATGTAAAGGTGGAATTCAACTTGATTGACGTATGGTCTGATTTTCGAATCAGAATTCTTCAAACGTTCGAATTCATTGATCGTAAAGTTGGATCCACCAATCCTTCTAACGAGTCCCTTTTCAACCAGCTTCTCCATTGCCTTCCATGTGTCAATGAAAGAACATTCATCATCCCATTGAAGTATTCCATCCTTCTTCGGGAATTTCTCTGGCCCAGCTTGGAAAGCAACAGGATAATGCATCAAGTACAAGTCTAAATAGTCCAATTGGAGGTCAGCAAGAGTTTTTCTGCATGCTGGCTCAACATCTTCTGGCCTATGCTTTGTGTTCCACAGCTTGGATGTGATCCATATCTGCTCTCTCTTGATACCTGATGCCCAGATCTGTTGTAACGCTTGGCCAACGATATCTTCATTTTGATATGCAGCCGCACAGTCGATATGGCAGTATCCTGCCTCTTTAACTGCATAGAGGATTGCATTTACAAGATCTTCTGAACGCGATGCTTTCCATGTTCCAAGCCCAATAGATGGAATTCTGTTCATTCTTTGAGAAGTGAGATGAAAAAAAAAATGATGGGTTTCTTCTGAAAATAATTCGCGTTGTATTGATGGTCATCGCGGTGTTGGACGTGTGGAGTAAGATGTTATGAGCGTATTTTCGCTCAATTTTTATTGAATTTGGTTCATTTTCAATCATTTTCAATGAATTTTGATCTCGTTACGATATTATCAATTTCTTGATGAGTATATTGTTTTATCTTTTCAAAAAATCACACGCTCTACACTTTGAATGTTCATTCAGCCCATCATGTTTTCTATTTAATTTTTTGACATGTAAAATACTACGTGTCAAAATGTAAAATATCGTGTGTCAAAAATATAAAGTGAATGTATCAATGATAGAAAGGAATTTTAGCTCTTCGAGGAATAGGAATATGATCTACCCTCATTCTCAATGTGTGTAAGAGCCTCATTTATTCATTGCACTCGTTGAGGCTGTGTTCTTTCTGTTTCGATGTCTTACGCATCAAAGAGATGGTCAACACATTATGTGTTAACCCTTGATACGTCAGACATTGAAACAAGAAATTTTGTAACAAATCAATTATGGAAATATTTTATTTTTCTTCTTTCAACGATTTCTTCTAAGCACATGTTTTCTATAGTATGATAGTGTATTATCTAATGTTAATATCTGACTTAAATTAATTCTTAAATTTTGTTATAAAAATTATCCAACTGAACTGTTTAAATAGCTGTGGTATATATACATTTAAAGATCATCTATCCATTTATGATATATCATAAGAGAACGAACACAATTTGCAATGAGTATCAATACCATATCTGCTCCAACTCAAGTAGTGCAGTGAATTAATGATACCTTTGCTGCTATATTCATCGATCTACCTATGAATTGATCTTAACCTCGGCTAAAAAATTATTCTAATTTCGGATTGTATGAGTCCTTAAAATATCATGTGTTTATGAATGATTAGAAAATCAAGTTCATTGATGATAACAATTCGTGCAATTTAGGCATCAAAAATTCGGATGCTTTGAATCAAAATAAAAAATGTCATCATATTGAAAAAACGAAATACGTTAAAACGAGATAATGAACTGTAATATCGAAAGATCTGCCCTATATGTCATCAAGTATAATATTTTCTAACAGATTTTGTGTGAATGAGATTTGAAAACCACCTTTCGAAACCTTACATCAGAAAAAAAAAAAAAATATTTCGAAAAATGGATGACGATGAAAATCAGCCAGAGAAGATTCCTATTATCGTGACTAGTTCTGGGGTTATGCAGGGACCAGGCCCTGGTGCTTATGATACCTGTGGAACGATTTCACAGATTCCTGCTATAAAAATTAAAGGTAGATATACGGAAAAAGTCGATTCAAGTGCACCACCATATGTCATGCTACCATCTACAATCGGCCAAGGGCATAAATGGCGCATTGGAAACCGTCCATATGAAAAATCGAGTGAGTCAACGCCTGGACCTTGCTGGGCGCCGCCAGCATTTGGTGCAGGGTCACCAAGAATGCCTATAGGACGTAGACAAGACACTTCTCAAAGGGAAATTACACCAGGTCCATCAGATTACGATACAACAATCAAAGAAACAATTAAAGGAGGATCATTTCATGGTCCTTCGGAGAGATCTTTAGCTACAAACAATTCAAGTTGTACTCCAGGGCCTGCAGACTATTCATATGATATCAATAAACAATATCATTCCCCTAGAATGGCAATTGGAACCCGTCACAACGATACAAAGATTACTCCAGGTCCAGGGCCGGGCGAATATGATACTAGAATGGCAATGAAGCCAAAGAAATATGGTGGTTACATAGGAAACAGAACAAACAACAGCGGAAAAGAAATAACGCCTGGCCCTTCTGACTATGCAACTAATACAGACTTACTCAGAAATGTGCCAAAAGTTCATATATCTGGACGTCCTAAGGATTCTCCGCGCTCATCTTCTCCTGGACCATATTCATTACCAATGACATTCGGAAATGGGCCCAAATACTCATTCCGATCGCGTCCAGCTGATAAGTCGAGCGATATTTCCCCAGGATTCTACTACGCGCCGCCGCCATTTGGATCAGATTCTCCAAAGGCTCATATTGGAGGCAGATATGATAAGAGCCATCCTAGTGATGTTACACCTGGACCATCTGACTACGCAGTTAGCACATCTTTGGTTAATCTGAAAAAAGCTTCGGTATTTCATGGAGTTAGTGATCGCTCAATGGCGGTTAAGAATACATCTCCTGGACCTGCTCAATATTTCCCACAAATCAAATCATCATCACCAAGAATTACAATCAAAGGCGCATATAATCGGCAAACTAAAGTTCAAGCATCCGGTGAATATGTCGCTTATAATACAACACTTGGAGGACCAAAATATACGATTTCACCAAGAACAAACGTTCAATATTCATTATAATTTTTCTTTATGATTTTTTTTAATGCGTGTAAATGTATATTATTCTATTCTAAATGCGCCCTTATTTATCTCTCAGGTTAACCAGTTTCTCACAATTTAAATCTCATCTTGAGACAAATCATTGTGTTATTTCCCATTCTTAATGAATTCAAAACCTCACATTTATTGAGAATGAGAGCTAAAGAGGATTTTGTATTTTTCAAGATAATCATCAAAAACCAAAAACTCTTGTTTCGATGTCTGACGCATGAAAGGGTGGCATAAATCGCTGAGTATCACTCATTTATGCGCTACGCGTCGAAACAGAACGAACACAGTTCGCAAAGAGATTATCTTTCTGAGAAAAATCACCATATCAGTTTCCATTCACAACGAGTGCAAGATCCTCATTGATTCATTGCACTCAATGAGAATGAAGGTTGATCAAAGTCGTATTCCTTGAAGATCTAAAATTATTCGCTATTATGAAATTTAATCAATGTCTTTGAGTCTTATAACACTGTCAACATCTTTATTTGAGTATTTATTATGATATACACATTTGCAACTCAGATTTAAATAAAAAATTAATTAATCAGGAATCATTTCCGCTAGTTGATGAATAAAATCTATTTTAAACCGTTTCTTTGCTGACAAAACCTAATGATTTTTTATGCTTTTTATATGTTACCATTCATTGTTAGTGAAATCATTAAAATACCCTGATTAAATATATCAGAACCTGTTATTTAAAACTGTGCATTCGATGTGTGATAAGTATCTATAAAAATAACCTGAAAAAACAAAAACAATCTATATAATTTTTATATTCAAACAGTTTTAACAGACTGAATTACTTTTTCATATCCAGCCTTTAAGTGCTCCTGTGTGAGAGGAGACCAATGATCTTGTGGCAATGTTTTAATTACGTCAGCAATTACTCTGCTCAATTCTGTTGGATCTGATGCTTTCTGTGTCGCGATATCTTTAACGTGATCTTTGGTTTCTTTGATTGCTATTTCGGTTGCTTCTGTCACCAAAGCATCCAACTCAGCACCACTGAATCCTTCTGTCATCTCAGCAATTTCTCTCATATCGATATTATCACTCTTACACAAAACTCTCTCGAGCTTTTTCGCTAATATATCTGCCCTTCCCATAGCATCTGGCTTAGGCACTTCAATCTTCTTGTCGAGTCTTCCTGGTCTGAGCATTGCTTCATCGACTAATTCAAGCCTGTTCGTTGCTCCAATAACGAAAACAAGGCCGCGGCCGACGACTCCATCCATTTCAGTCAATAGCTGGTTGACGACCCTCGAAGCTGCAGCATTAGAAGAGTCGTCACTTCTTCTAGGACAAATCGCATCTATTTCGTCAAAGAAAATAACACAAGGAGCTGAGTCTCGCGCGCGCCTGAACACAGCTCTAACAGCTGATTCTGATTCACCGAGATATTTGTTTAACAACTCAGGGCCTTTCACCGAAATGAATGCAGCTCTGTAGGCTTCATGCGCTATTGCTCTTGCTAGCAAAGTCTTTCCGCAGCCTGGTGGACCGTAAAGAATAATGCCTGATGCAGGTTTATGGTCGTAAGCCTTGAAAATGTCAGGCATGTTTATTGCATCAATAACTGCTGTAATTAATTCTTCTTTCACACTCTCAAGTCCGCCAATTTGAGCGAAAGACACAGGAGCAACTGTTGTGAATCCATCTCTCCTCAATGATGGCTGCACTGTCTGAATTGCGTTGAAATAGTCTTCTTGTGTAACTTCTGCTGTTTCTTGGTTATTTTCGATTGCTCTTCTCACAGCATTATGAGCTGCTTCTTGTACGAGAGCAACTAAGTCAGCTCCAACATAACCTTCTGCTTCTATTGCTATTGCGTCTGCATTTACATCTGAAGTATTATTAATTCCGATGAATAATGACTCTAAAATGGCCCTTCTTGCTTCTTTGTCGGGAATTCCCAAAGCTATTTCGTGTGTGAACCTTCCTGGCCTTCTTAGATCAGCTGGAATTTTTTCAATTTTATTTGTTGCGCAAATTATGAAAATATCGTGTTCTATGTCTGATGCTGCCTGATCCATGCACTGGCAAATCTGTCTGATAACTAATCTTGAGTTGTTGTCGTTGGTTTTGGCGAGAACATCAAAATCATCAATAAAAACAATAGATGGAGAAGTTTGTAAAGCTGTCTGGAATAATGAACGTATTCTTGACTCAACTTGACCATTAGAAACAGCAAAAAAGCTTGAAGCAGATGTTCTGTAAAAAGTAATATTTTCTTTGACTTCTCCAGCTGCAGCTTCGGCAAACAGCGTTTTGCCGCAACCCGATGGGCCATGTAATAGTATTCCTCGAATTGGAGGAACACCTACACTTTTGAATAATGAAGAATTGTGTATTGCCGGAATTAATAACTGTAAAAGCTGCCTTTTCTGATTTTCTAGGCCTCCGACATTTGCAAATGTGTATTTAGGCTCTGAAGGAGAAAATTCATTTTGATTTTGTTTCTTTTCTGATTTATCTTGTACTGGTGGATTTCCCACTTTGTATCCATTCTCATTTGCATATTTTTCTGCGAATTTTTTAAGAATTTGTTGACTTACTTTCATTTTCGGAGCTTCTCTAAGAACAGATGCAACAACATCATCAAGAACGATGTATCCATCTGTTCTTTCTGCTGATTCTTTGAAAAATGGAGCGAAATCCTCCTTAGTATAGGCTCTGCGTTCGCTCATTATTTTGTGTCTAAAATCTCCCCTATAATTTTTTATTAGGCCCTAATTTAAATATATGACGTGTAAATTTTAAATTTTGACAAAATAGCAGAAGACCCTGATTAAATATGGTAAACCCTGTTATATTTTAATAACAAAATACCCTGCTTAATTATACGAGACCCTGTTATTCAAAAAATGAATAAATATTCTCAGTTAAGAGAAATTCTTAGGAAAAACTTTGCAGCAAATAGATTCGATGAGTTATATAGAGTATTACCTTCACGAAGTTTTGCTCCAGAACAATGGGATGAACAAATTCATTTTTGGACAAGCATTCTCGTTAAATGGATGCATTCAGAATATTCTCATCCCATAGAAACTACAGTAGGAGATATAATTTCGTCACTTGAAGTCGAATTTGAAGGAGATATTGCTTATCCTCCTCTTATCCCAACAATTCAAAATATGCTAAGGCTAAAACATTGTAAATTAGCCTCAGAATGCAAACAAATCTCGTTAATACAGAAATTATGGAAGTTTGCAGTTGCCCCAACAATTACTAACGAGACATCTATAGTTTTCACGTCAAACCTTAATGAAATGTGCGAATATGTTACTCATGAAATAGAGAAATCAGCAACAAATCTTTATGACTGCATTCTTTCAGAATCCGAATTTTTAGAAAAGCGAGGTGATGTTTCTCCAAATGTGTTTAAATGGGGTATGTTTGAAGGGAAATTCGTCGAAAAAATTGGAGACGCTTATTTCGTTCGCGTTCCAAGATATAAAAACGTTAAACCTGAATTGATTAAATCAATGTCTAAAACTAAGGATGCCATTGAAAGATGCGAGGAAGGAATCAAGTTATGCGAAGAAAAAATGGAGAAATATAAGAATCAAATTCAAGCTCTTGGTAGAAATGGCGATAAATCAAGGAAACTCAAATTGATGCAATACTATAAGCTATTCGAAAGTAAATGCGATAAACTTTATCCAATGCAGACAAATCTGATTCAATTACTTCATGCACAAGAGAGCACTGCATTAGAAACGAATCAGATCGAAACTATTAAATCTCATAACGAATTTATGAAGACACAACAAACAGCAGACGAACTTGATAAAGTTATTTCAGATGTCCAAGACTTGCTTCTAGATGAACATTCTGTTGGAGCAGCTCTTGCAGCACCTGTAGGCGAAACAATCGATGATGCTTCATTAGAAGCTGAACTCGAAAGTTTGCTTGGAGTTTCTAAGCCAAAGAAAGCTTCCCAGCCACAGAATGCCGAAAAAACAAAAGTCAAAGCACTTAATAGAACTCCAATTCTAACCGTTATTAATTGATTTGATTATCTTATATTTATTTTAATATTATTTTGTTTAATAAACATTTATGAATCGTATACAACGTTCTTGTATATCATCAATGCTGTATTAAAAATGAAAGTGGGGAATTTCCTCCACCATATCAAATAAACTCGAAACCATGCCCGTTGGATACATATGGCATAAAGGAACATGGTTTCTAACGGTGACTTTCATCTCCGTACGTTTGTTTTGGAGATAATTTGATTTAATGAATAAATATAATCTTTATACGAATGCATGAATATCTGCACATCCTACAGACTGCATATACAGACTAGTTTTCGTCAATGTCTTCGAGAAACTTGAATTTACTCGAAGACATCGATGGGAGTATTTTTACACATTTCCTAGTTGTTACAACCATTAGTCTCAATATAGAAACTAGAATAAAGGCATCATCTACATTATATAGATTTAAAATTTGAATAAATCATGATAATATTTAAGTAAAACTGAGAATAATTGTTATAATTTAGATCTAATTGAGCATGTTAAAATGACTATTTATTCAAATAATAAATAACTTTAAATACAATTTTATGTGAAACAAAAAATTAGTTTTTCTGGTATGTAGCTTCGTTAGTCTTGAATGTTGCATGGCACTTATCCAGAATCTTCCTGAAAACTTCGCCTGTAATATACGCAATTCTCACTTGTGTTGCGGATTCAACTGTTGCGGCACGAGCGACGTTATAAATAAGTGCGCGTTCACCGAAATACTTTCCTGGGCCAAGCTCATTGACCTTCTTTCCATCAATGATGACATTAACTGTTCCTGCTAAAATTACGTAGAATTTATTTCCAATTTCGTTCTGTTTGATAATTGTTGTTCCTGGTGGATGCTCTTCGAGTATGGCGGCCTCTGCAACAAGAATAGCTTGGTAATCTGGCAATTGGCTGAAAATTGGAACATCTGAAATAATTTCTTTGCATTTTTGACGACGTTGATAATGAATGTCTTTAAGCAAGTAGAGATAAGTAGTCTGATCGATTGCCCAACAAGAGACGTCTCCTTGAGCAATAACTGTTGCTGCTCTCGTTCTTCCGCTCATTAATGCCAATTCTCCGAAATAATTGCCTTCATTGATAGTAGCTACCTTTACTTCTGGGTCATCACCCATTTTCTTCCATACATCGACAGTTCCACTCTGAATAATATAAAAATTATCTGGTTTATCGCCTTGTTTTATGATTACATCGCCATTTTTGTATTCTACACTGAACATTGCATTAATGAGAGCATCAAGTTGGTCACTTTTAAGGTAAGATAAAAATGAAACTTTTTTGCAAATCTGTTCTATTGATGAATATTGTTCAGGAGTCTTCGGGTGTTGAGGTATTTCCATCGTTGTTGCTGAAATAGAGCGCGAAGAGAAAGCTTTTCTTCTCTCATCGCGATTTTTCAGAATTGCAGCAGTGGAAACAGCGGAAATCCTTCGCGTTGGCGCCGCATTTTGTATTCTCTGTGAATTTATATTCGAAAATGTTTGTCCTTGTTGATTATTATGCTTCGAAGGGAAAGGAATTACGGTTTGTTGCCACATCTCGCTTATATATTTGCGCACGTCCATGGGCCTGTTTTGTAGGAGAGAGACAACGATTTCCTGAAGAATCCCTTCGACATTGTGCTGCTTCAAATATTCCTCGCCTGAAATCTCATTCGGCGAAGAATTCATTTTATTTTTTTTTACGATTTTACAAAATCTGTCACTTTTAATTTAATAACCTTATTTGAATTTTTATCATCATTTTTGTTTTTTCTCAATCTGATATACTTTATTGGAGTTTGAAACTTTTGTATATATATAAATGCTCTATATACATATATTTACATGCAAAATATTTAGTGTTTCGTCTTTGGTATATCGGTGCATGCAAAATAGATAAATCTCTTTATATTCGAGGTCAATATATCACTAATTGATACCAAATGATAGACCTATTGATGATGTTTTTATATCTAGGCTATTATAATTCAAACTCTTTTGCTTAGTTGCAAAAACAAAATGAACAAATTATCATCTAAAATATTTGAAAACAAAAAGTGACAAGCATGCTTTACGTGTCAAATCTGAAATATCGTGACGATTTTGGGCACAGAACAAACCTAATATCAACACTGTATATGTATAGGCATCTCAAAGAAACTTATACATGTGCTTGACTTCTATCTAATATAGGAGGATACCTTTAAATAAGCCACTCAAAAAAAATTTATGTCAGGAGAATTTTTGACAAATAAATTAAAATTTTTGATCTTACAAATCAAAAATTTTATAAAAATAATGAGTGGAGAAGTTGAAATAACATCTCCAGAAGATTTTATCCCAAAACTTCAAAAACTGGCAACCTCTGCGTCAGTTATCGCATCCCATATTGGTTTGAACAATATTCCTAAAGCATGGATGTTATTTCAACAAATTACAAGCCTTGACTTGTCTTCTAATCCAGTCGATTCAGTTAATATACTATGGGATTGTGGACCTGTCAATCTTCACAAATTAAACCTCTCTGCATGCTGGCTTACTCAACTTCCATACGGGCCACCTGCATTCTTCAATACTTTATCGGAATTTTACCTGGATGGTAATTTTCTTTCAAGAGATCCACCGAATTTTTCAGTATTCCCTCATTTGAAGAAACTTTCAATTATTGGAAATGATTTTTCAGAGATTCCTATCTTACCGCGCTCACTAGAGGTATTGATATATCGAATGAATAGCTTTTCAGCAATCCCAGACTGCGGAATTACAACACTCGATGCTTCATATTGCAATACACCAAACAACATTAAAGTCTTTGCTAAGCAACTCTCATATTTGGATTTATCTCACGGTACATTGGCGGGCGACATTACTTTACCGTCAATACCGCTTTTATCGCAAATTAATCTTTCTCACAACTCAATTACATCAATAAACTTTGAAGGCTCGCGCAGATTAACAGAAGTAGACCTATCCTATAACGGACTTGAATCCATTCCGGAAATTTTATATAATCTTCCAATGCTCAGAATCTTAAAACTGCAGCACAATGTTATTTCAGAAATAGATCAAAAGACATCAACACTGAGAAGATTAGAGTACCTAGATATATCTCATAACTCAATATTCACAGGAAAAATTAGTCTTCCCGACAGATTAAAAGACTTCATGGCATCATTCAACATATTCTTAGCTTTCTCATCATTCCCATTATCTCTTGAGACTTTTGACGCTTCATTTTGCAAATGCTTAGTAATTCCTTCATCAATCCACAAAATGAAGTCATTGTCGCTCTTTTTCGTAAACAAAATCTACTTCTCGCAGCCAATGCTTTCGATTAAATTCACTTCTGGCCAAGAAATTCCAGATGGTGCCAAAAGCGAAGGAGAGAGGCTCATCCCCATTACCAGTCCTCCTTTCCCTGAGCAGCCGCTTCTCAATGATAGCCTGGGAAACGGAATCGGCTGCAGCGCAACACTTGGTCGATCGACAAAATTCGAGGATAACTTCATGTGCTTGAAACATGGAAACGCTCTGTTCGTCGGTGTTTTCGATGGACACGCCGGACACGAAAGCGCGTTAATATCTGCTGAGTGCTTCACGAAAATTTTGCCAAAGTTTGACTTTGAACAGTTTGCAACATCAAAGTTTAATCCAAAAACTGTCAAAAATTTCCTGCGAAAATCTTTTGCCGAAGTCAATGACGAGTTGAGGAATAGGAAAGTCAAGGATGGCACAACGGCTGTTGTCGTATGCCTGCATAATAATCATGGCGCTGTTGCTCACGTTGGCGATAGTTTGGCGCTTTTAGTCGGCCACAAAAACTCTAAGTTGTTGACGAAGATGCACAGACCTACAGACAAAGACGAATTCTCCAACTTGAGAAAGAAGAACATGTTCGTGAGCTCTGACTGGCGTGTTGACGGCAAGCTCTCAGTTTCACGGAGTTTGGGAGACTTCTGGTGCTGCGGAGGTATGTATGATGACGCCGACGTCGCTTTCTTCGATTTGGACGAAGACTCCCTTTCTTTAGTATTGGGATGCGATGGACTATGGGACTACGTAGATGAAGGAACAGTTTGCAGCGTAGTGAGGGAATTAAGAGATCCTGTCAAAGCTGCAAAACTGCTCCAAGACATTGCATTCGCTTCTGGCTCTCACGACTCAATCTCTGTTATAGTTGTCAATGTTGACAACACAACTGTTTGTAATTAATAAATATATTAGCTCTTTATGGATTAATCGGGTGCTGCAATTATAAGTGTCAAGATCTCTATTTTGAATGAAACTTATAGAATTTTTCTATGAGTTATCACAAAAAAATATTGCAAAAAAATAAATTTTTTGTTTGATAAACTAAGGAATTATTCAGTGAATGATTGGAAGAATAGTGGAAATAGCTGCGAGAAAGCTCCGTCTTGAAGTTTTGCATATGCACGTACGAAAAAATCCTGGATTTTCATCAAAAATATAAACATTTTTGTTTTGGCAATTTTCAAACGATAAATGAATCAAAATCATTTCATATTTTGAAACTGTGCTAATTTCATATATCCCATTATATGAACATAATTTTGTATAGTTATTACTAGTATCACAATGTATTGATATTCCAACGATCTTCGAGTTACTCCAATAATTTCTAAAGATACATGGACAAACATTTCTACTAAAAATCGCGTGATCAATTGTCAATGCAGCTCTTGTTGAGTCGCTATTCAAGTCAATAAGTCCATATGAGTCTATTCTATTGTCAGTGTAAGTGCAATAACTCATCTTATGATTGTTTGCATGAAGAGCGGAAATTTCACCATATCCCGTCGCAGTATTGTTGATAATAGAACTGTAATTAATGGATGCTACTATATTTGGTGATTCATTGTATAATGAAAATCCTGCATTTTGAAAGGCATTATTTGAAGAGATGTTCAAATTAATTATTGAAATTTCGCCATTATAAATAAAAAATGGTCCACTAAAACATTCTGATTGTGATATTGAAGAGTCAATTATATAATTATGATTATTATCTACTGATTTATATATTTCACATAAAGGGCCAGAACCTGTACCAACATCTATGTCGTAGCTGCATATTCTAAATTCAACAAATGACCCTTTTGAGTTAACTTCAGAGGTTCTAATGCATCCTTTATAAGTAGTTTTGATATTTTTAAATATGCAATTTGAAACAAGTGATTTGATGCTTTCTTCAGTGCTATATTCAATAACACCATCTTTATGGTCTGAAAATGTGACATAATCAGCAAAAAATGAACCAGAATTAACTTGATAAGTTTTATTGGTACCTGAAACATCTGGGATAGGACTGTTCTGATAGAACTGATTCCAAAGAGCTGAATTAACGTTATGAATATGAAGCAAATCATATGATGTCTAAGGATATCCAATTTCCATTTAAAAAAATGAAATATTTTAGGTATTTGGCAGTGAAAATAATGAAATATTTCAACAGTGATATTGATTATCAATAAAAAATTGATATAATAGTATGATTTGTTTACATGACAAAAAAATCATAAATTTGTCATGTAAACCATATTAGGAAAAATTGCAAATTGAAAGTTTATTATAATCATTTGCTTTGTTACTATAATAGCAATAATTTCGGTGGCTTTAGGATGAAATTAATCGTTATTACGAATATGGTTATAATTTATATGAATTGCACACAACGATTATTTTTGTCACGTAAAGTTAATGTAAACTCATTTTTATTTTTTTATATATATGAGATCACTACAAAAACTGAGGTATTTTCTTGTGCATTCTCTGCCTCATGTTCTTGTAGTGATTTCCATGCTAATAAACACGCGGAATGGCAAATACTTTACTAGAATTTCGATTCAATTTTTGGCCGCATTCATTTTCAATCTCACTACAGCAAGAATATGGCCAAGGCTGAACATATACTCTGGTAATGGATCAAAAGAGCCAGGAAATTCAGTATCTACAAAAATAACGATATTTCCGAAAAAACTGAGGACAAACATTCGATTATTTTTCGCAAGTATATTATTCTTCGGTCATATACTACTATTCAACTACGGAAAATCATCAAATAGCATTGCAAATGGAATTGTATTTATTTTTATTCGTATTTTCGCAACTTTTACATCAGGAGGATTCAATTTTAGTGGAAAAATTATCGATATCGCCTCATCATCCATCATGTTGCTTTCTATTATGATAACTGCTTATTCAGCGAACTTGAATATCATCTACATCACAGGCTCAATCGTTTGCCAGCTACTTGGACTTACATATTTCAAGATGATTATACCAGCATTCCAGCACGTTTCTCGAGCTGCGATCACAACATCGTTATTTTCATTTGTTTTATCATCTATATGTGCAGTTTTGATCGAAGGAATCGATTTGAATACGCAATGCATCGTTTCTATGCTTATTGGAATAATGCTTTGGAATCCTTTGTCTCTTTCAAGTATGACTAGGAAAAACATTGAAAAGAAGCTGTATTTACTCAACTACAGACTAATTATCCCTATAGCATTTACCTTAATCCTTCATGTATTCTTTAGAAATTATTCAATTCCAATTTCTTCATTATTTTCAACAGCAATCATATATTGTATTTGCTACAGTGCATCAATTAACTTCAGTGACTACTTCACATCTCATCCTTTCATGAATTCGAAATCAACTTTATTTTTTGTTATCTCAATTTTTAATCTTCTTGCTATTTTGATTCAATGCCTAACATATTCGCACACCAAGTCTCTATATGCTGCATCAGACTGCTTGTTTTTCCTCATTTGTTTGAAGTGGACATTGAATGAAATTTGGAAAACATTATCTAGAAAACCCACACACGAATTTCCATATGGAATGGGAAGAATATCTCACATATTTTCATTCTCATTATCAATAATTGTCTTCTTTTTCAGTTTTAATATATTTAGATTGATATTTTTCACGAAAGTTGCTTTTATCCCAAGAAGCTTCATTTCTACGATCATTCCTTTGTTGCATCATATAGTTAACTTCAGCATTTTCATGCTTTACCCTAGAAAAGGTTCATCAAGCTTGAAATCAATTGCAAATGCTATTAATTTCAATGCATGCAAAGATCAGCAGCAGACAGAGATGAACAGAGTAGATGCTGTCGATCTCATATGCCTTATTTGTTCAGTTTTAGGCACATTATTATATAATAGAAATTTTGACCGAGTAACATCATTCATTATGACTGTTACAACGCTCAAAATTGCATTTGACGCCATATGTGAGTCTGCATATGTTTTAGTCTGCGCAGTGCCGCCAAAAATGGTTGAAAACTTGTTCGAGTTCAAACAAGAGGTAGAATCTCTTGGATTCGTGACTGCAGAGCCTAAAATCAATGCCTGGCAGAACGATGACGTCCTTTCCATTGGATCTGCAAAGATAGACATACAGAAGGACTCTGTAGCCAACACGCAGCAATTTTTACTTTTCATTATTTCGAAATTCCAAAAAATTGGCGTTTTAGATGTCACTGTTGAGTTAGGAAATAGAGAAGAACCTAAACTACCTGAATACGGAAAAGATCCGATTTCATCAGGTAGAATTCCTTCATTTGTTCAAATTTAATTATATGTTTTGTTTGTTATATTATTTCATATGTAATATAAAGAATTCACCCCATAACTCAGTTTAGTCTTTGTATTCGTAAGCTGATTGTCCTGAGGTGGCGCCTACCTAAGGGACGAAACTTGATCAATATAATCTGTATTAGTTATATAAGCTGTATAGTATAGATATATCTTAGTATGACTTAGTGGATATGTTGAAGTTGCAGTGGAGCAAGTATTGTAAACTATCATAGTTAATTGTTTTCTTCATATCACCTTAAGTTCCCTACAGATCTAAAAGGGATCATGATATTGCTTATTCGTAATAAAACTAATATTTTAGAAAAAAATAAAATTTCTGAAGACAAAGGTGTTCCGACTCTCATTTCTCTAGCGATTTGGACGAAATTAATAATATAGATTATACTACTGATATGTATGTAAATGCTAGAATATCTAAGCAAATAGAAACCGGGATTTTGAGATATGAA
>MRSU01011239.1:0-14105 GCA_008369845.1 Trichomonas gallinae
GTTAATGCATTTCGTTGTTCTTTCCGCATCATTTGCATTAGTTTTGATCTCTTCTTGCTTATAATCCATTGTGTACAATATGGTTAATGTTAAAAACTTGTTCTTAAGCCAGACGCACACTGATGTCGGCCTACTATTCCTTATGAATAACTTTTATTAGATTCATATTGTTTTTAATATGTTATTATTTTTTTTATTAAAATATTGATATATTTTTTTGCAAAACAAACAAAGAAAAAAAAATCCCATCAAGCGAGATTCGAACGTCGTATGTTTAATGATAAAATTATATAAATTGGATATTGTTGAATTAAGAATAAAATTTGTCACTTATGTTCTACTATATATTTATTGCACTGCACTGCACTTAAAGATATTAATGTATCTAATATTTTTTAAATAAATTTAATGATTTGGAGAGATTTTACGTATAAAAAATATATATAGATAAATGTCAGAGTAGTTCGTTACTTTTCAGTTAAAAAAAAAAAAAAGATGCGGAAGAAGCCTCAAGTCCGTGTTGAGCCTTCTTCGCTTACTTTTCCCAATACATACATCACAACAACAAATCGGTATGCTTTTCAGCTGTTTAATGACAGTTCTGAGCAAATTACGTTCGAATTTCGAAAGTTTAACTCCGTTACAGACGAAAAATCATATATGATTCGAGAAAATATCGACGAAATCGATGACAAACGCAGGAAAAACGAATCTCTGCTATTTAAAAACGAAAATTTTGAATTTTTGCCTTCTTCAGGAATATTATGGCCAAAAAGATTCGTGACAATCGTTGCTTTATTTCATCCAAATACACCAGGACCATTCTCAGCAACACCTACACTATATGTTGATCGATTTAAAGAAAGGCATCAGCTATATCTTAAAGGATTAGCACTTCCTGCAATAGCAAAGTTCAACATTTCTGGTATTAATATCGGCGCAGTCGAGCTTGGAAGCATTTTAGAATACGAAATCGAACTCAAAAACACTGGTCAGATACCTTGCGAATTTCAAATCGAAAACAGAGAAGTGGGAGGCGTTAAATACGAGTTTATTCCATCACACGCAACTGTGGGAGTTGGTGAATCAGAAAAAATACATATTTTATTCACTGCTGGCCATGTTGCAGTAATTAACGAAGTTTTTACAGCAAAAATCACAGGAAATCCAAGAACAAATCCATCAATATCATTATTTGGACGAATTATTGGTCCTAAATTCTTAACAAATGTTACAATTATAGAGTTTGGAAGAGTTGCATGCGGAACAATTACAACGCAAAAATTCGAACTTCAAAACCACTCAGAGATACCATTTACATTCAGTTGGCGTGTGCCTGAGGATGGGTCTTTCGCTGATAGAGAATTCGGCATAATTCCGGCAGGTGGAGTTGCTGAGCCTTTTTCAAAAACATTCATAACAGTCGAATTAATGCCAAGCTCTCCAAAACTGATAAGAAAAGATTTAGTACTTGACATAGACAACTTTGGAATGAATTTAATAACAATACCAATCATAGCGGACATTGTAGCACCTCAAATAGAAATAATACCAAACGAATTTTCGCTCGGAGCAATTTTTATTCATTCACAAAATGTTGTATCAATGAAAATGAAAAATTCATCACCAATACAGACAAACTATGAGTTTCTTCCTCCAACCGGACTCGCAGGAAGACAGTGCACAATCGAACCAGTACTTTCTGGTGGTGAAATTCCAGCAAATTCCCAAGTCGACTTTTCAATTTCAGTCGTCGCAAATGAGCTTGGTGTTCTTGACACTTTCTTTAACATTCACTTATTGGGCACGGAAATTTTAATACCTGTATATATAAAGGCAGTCGCTGTTGGACCCTATATAGAATTTTCAACGAAGAAAGTTGACTTCATGAAAGTTCCAGTCTTAAAGGAAGAAAAGCGAATCGTTTCACTTAAAAACAATTCAACAATCGAAGCATATTACACAGGAGAAATCACTCACGAGATGTTCTCTGTTGTTCCAACTGAAGCTATAATACAGCCAGGTGAGACTCTTAATGTTGAAATTAACACTTTTCTGATTGACGCTAGCAAATTTGAGACGGCATTCATTGTAAATATTAAAGATATTCCTCAGGTTGTTGTCCCAGTTAAAGCAGTCGGCATTGGAGTCCCAATTGTTCCTTCGATTGATTTCGATAAAATTGAAGTAGGATCAATAATCACTGAGCATCCACATATAATACCTTTCACTATCACGAATCAAGGATTAAGGTGGTGCACAGTTACTTTTATCTGTCAGAAACCAAAAACTTCTGATGGTGTTGAAGTTTCTTTCAGTGTCACTCCTCAGATACAGGATTTGGAACCAAATGTTCCTTACGACTACATAATGACAATACAGTGCAACACACCAACACCTTTTGAGTGCCACTGCCAATGTCACGGATCTATTGGACCAATGCGTGTTGTAATGTTTTCACCTGAAATTACTGGTGTTTTTAATCATCCAAAACTTCAATTTTCGCCGCGAGAAATTATGTACACGCACACACACGATTATGCTGAAGAAGAAAAAACAGGAAAAGGACAAAGTCCAAAATCAAATCTTTTACCAAAACAGTCACATATCGTCAAAATATTTAACACAGCAAAATTTCCAATTGATTTTGTTGCGATTCCGAAAGATCCATTTAGTTTATCAAAGCTAAACTTCCACATGGAACCAGAATCACAAGAAGATATAATAGTTACCTTCAATGCTGACCAAAAGCTGGATTATTTCTCAGAAATCATCAAGCAAAAAATTGTTTTTGATTTGAAGCATTCAAAACGATTTGGCTTTTTTGCAACATCGGAATATCAATTTCCAAATCTTGTTTTCTCGGAAAAAAACATAGATTTTGGTGTTTTGCTCAAAAATACGGAATTTTCACATGAAATATTACTAACTAATAACAGTGTACTCCCTGTTATTTTCGAATGGACACTTAATGACAAAAATGATGATTTCGACATATATCCAATTCGCGGAACATTAAATCCCAATGAAACAGCTAAAGAATACTTCACTTTCACTGCACGCAGCGAGATTGCTGAATGCGAAGCTATTTGCCATGTTGAAGGTGGACCTGATTATGTGATCAATCTCAAAGGTGCTTCAGACTTAATAACATTTGACATTTCACCGAAAACAGTTGATTTTGGACCAAAAAGATTTTCACAATCATATAATTCAACATTTGTCATACAAAACACTTCGGATTGCGCAATTGATTATGAACTTAAAGTTGAACATCTAACAGACTTATTAGTAAATATTCCAGAACCAACCGGAAGAATTGCATCACGCGAAAAGAAAACAGTTTCTTTCCAAGTTAGAGCAACACACGCGGAAATATACAAAGAGAGAATTATCGTATGCATTGGTGGAGTTCAAGATGAGTTTGTTGATGTCATATTGAATGCGCAGTTTGATAATATTCAGATAGAAAACAAAGACAAATCTCTTGAAATCTCTAAAACATTCAACGAATTTTTGACGGCTCGTTCACTAGAATCTCCAAGGCAAAAAACACATTTCATTACAGAAACATATGAAGTTGATATGGGCAGAATTGTTTTAGGAGACAAACGCGAGAAAGACCTAAAAATCAAATCAAAATCTCTCTGCCCAATCAAATGCAAAATCAATTGTCCTAATTTTGAAGAGACAGGCTTCTCTATTGACCCGATGAGTTTCACATTAGACCCAGAAGGTGAAACAGAATTGAAGATTTTGTTTGATACTGCAAAAAGAACGAAATTAAATGAGCAAATCAGTTTAATGGCAAATCTACAAATGTCAGATGGTGTCCAAACACAAATTTCTATTAAAGCAGATTTGGTTTTACCAGAATACGAAGTTTCTGTCGCAAACATGAACTTCGAGAATGTCATTGTCGGCCAATGGAGATCAATAAGCTTCCAAGTTCGCAACAAGAACGAAATCGACTGTACTTTTAGTATAGCAAACACTAATGCAGTCTTTTCATCGAATCCAACGAAAGCGTTAATCAAAGCCAAAAGTTTCGCAAACTTTGATATAACATTCACACCTAAAGAATCGAAACCATATGATCACGTAATAAGAGTCGAAGCGGATCATAGCGATCAGCCCGTCGAATTGCCTGTGAAAGGAATTGGCGAGCGAATTATCGTTGAATTTGATCCACCCACTCTTAAAGTTCCAACAATACAACCATTTTCTTCTGCATCAGAGTCAGAAGTTAAAATTATCAATAGATCGAGACATCACATCGAAATATTCTCTTACCAATTTGATTTCAAGAATTACGCAGAACTTAGGATGTCATCAACTAATTTATCGACAACACTTGAAACAATAAATGAATCATTGTCAGATGATTCACCGCAATCGCAAAGATTCGTTCCTTGTATAATTGTACACGGAACAAAGCTTAGCGGAAAAACTTCTGTTTCAAAATACATATCGGAAAAATACAATTTGCCAATCTTAACATTAAACGATGTTTGGGGATCAATAGAATCTGATGCTGGCGCTGATTATATTGCAGCTTTTAGCTCTTACATAGATGATCCTAAATTTGATGAAGGTTTTATCATTGATGGATTAAATGGTTTTCCTGAAGGAAATAATGAAGCAATGATACAAAAAGTCATCAAGACAAAAGCTGCTTTTGAAGATTTATATAAAAACCCATTCACAGATTTTCAACATGAAACATTTACAGCTGCAGAAAGAAGTTTATCGTTTATTCTTGCAGGCTTAAATGGTCAGCATGTTTTTCTCATTGCTCTTCAAATGCCAGAGGAAACATATCCATCGCGCGTCGAATGCATCGAGAATGAAGAGAAGAAACTAAAGGAACAAGCACATCAAGAACGTAAAATGGAGTTAATTAACATGAACGATGAAGAATATCAAGCATTGTCAGCAAAAGACCAAGAATCAGCAGACAAAAGGAGAAAAGCTTCAAGAGACAGAGTCATCAAAAAGGCTCTTGAAGTTGAAGAAGAAAAGCGTCTAAAAGAGGAAAAAGACAAGAAAAAGAAGAAAAAATCATCATCGTCACATAGATCACATTCATCATCTAAAAGCAAGAAATCTTCTGAAAGAGAGAAATCACCAGATAAATCAGATTCTAAAGACGAGCCAAAGGAAGAAAAAGAAGACAACAAGAAATCAAAGAAAGAGAAGAAAGAACGCGAGAAAAAAGAAAAGAAAGAAAAAGAGTTGCAAAAGAAATTGGAGTCAGAAAGTTTACCAAAAGAACACAAAAAGAGAAAAATTGCTGCTGTTCCTTCAGATCCTTTGATTCTCGAAGCTGTCACATTCCAATTCACTTTGGGATCAATCGCATCAATGGTTGAAAAAGCGACAGATTCGTTTGCCGTTACAAATCCAACAGATGTTGTTGGCCAAGAGGCTGCTTTCATACAAAATGTTTGTCTTCAGCATGTCAATACTTTAATGATATACGTTGACAACCAATTCAAATACATTTTCGAATCTATTGACAAATTCTTGCCGAACTTCGAATCTCTGGAATCATCACTATACAAAACATTTTTGCCACACACAAAGAAAGGAATCTCAAAGAAAAACATTCCACCCGAAATATCAGAGCGTCCATTATACTTCAAAGTATCAAGCGATGATCCTGTCATTGACCCGCCCCAGCAATCTCCAAGAAGAAGTGGCAGGTCCAGCAGAAAATCCAAATCGAGGGAGCCGCCAATGTATCCTTTCCTCGATGAGATAAATCTCAGCGATTACACACCAAGATGGAAGATTGATCCTGAAGAATCGAAGACTATAACAGTTAGCTTCAATACAAATTTGATTGGTGAATACAACCAGAATTTGTACTTCGGTCTTGTTTCAACAAAAACTGATATTTTTAAATTACCTGTCACTGGTTATTGCATCATGCCAGAAATTTCAAGAGAACCAGAAACAATATTCACGAAAGTTTTGCCAAGGAAAACAAAGAAAGCTGTTGAAGCTTATTGCATCAAAGACAATACATATTATTTCGGAATGTTGTTGATTTCCAAAGAAAAACCAGCAAAGAATTCGATTCCACCTTACAAAGCTGTTTTGACAATCAAAAATGTCAGCGAGTTCAATGCTGAAATTTCCACAGGAATCATTGACTGCTTGAACAAAGCACCATGGCAGATTGAAGTTGCTTCTCCAACAATCAAGCCAGATGAAGCAACAACAATAACTGTAGGACTATATCCGAATACAACCGATGTTTACAACATGACATTATTGATAACAGTCAAAGATAATCCAGTGCCATTGAAGTTCTCCTTCAATGCAGAAGCTTCACAGCCAACAGTTACATTTAGTACAAACACTCTTGACTTTGGAAGAATTTTGACAAAGGCATCAATAGAACTGCCAATCACTATTTCGAACAACAGCCAGGTTCCTGTAATGTGGTCTCTCAAGCACAACACGATGCCAGCTCCACCATTTACTATGTCAAAGACGGAAGATACAATTCCGCCAAAATTATCGCAGGAAATCATTGTTGGTTTTTCATCTCCTAAAGCTGTTGTCGCCAAAAAGCAGTTTACCTTTGAAATGCAAGCTCCTGACAAATCTAAGCAGTATGGAACACAAACGTTGAATGTTCAAGGCGAAGCATTTGATTCTTCATTTGATTTGCAGTATCCATCTAAAACAACTTCTCTCGTTTTCGGAACATTAAAAGTCGGTCAATCTAAGTCTATTACTGTCAATCTAAAGAGCAGATCGAAGTATCTAGCACAATACAGCATCACAATAGTCAGACAAATTGAGCATCTGCTGAAAGTTGCTCCTCCAAGTGCGCCAATTCCTGTTGGCGACAAATTAACTCCGCTTGTTTTTACTTTTTGTGCAAACAAAACAGTTTCATATAACAACGTCAAAATTGGAACAATTATTATCACAGATACAACAACTAACGTCCAATGCTTTAAGACTGACATAATGATGCAAGCTCAAACTGTTTATAACACATACGAAATTGCTCCGAATGTTGACTTTGGACCAATTCAAGTTTCAACGAGCAACGCAAGGACTTTAACACTAAAGAACACTGGTCCATTCCCAATGGAATACAACTTAGCATGGAAACCAGATCCACCACCCATCAAGATCGTCAAAGGAAAAGAAGTCGTCCAAAAACCACCGCCGACACCAAAACCAAAGATGAGGAAAGGGCAAGGCATGCAATTGCAAATTGGTGCATTTATTATTTGTCCATGTCAAGGAACTATTCAGCCTGGAGCAACAGTTAACATATCAGTTGAGCTCCAATCGAATCAAGTTGGCCACACTTCATCGATTGCAACAATTAAAGCATCAGATACTGATTCGACGAAACCAGCTGTAAACGAGATTGAGTTCAAGGCTGATATTGTTTCACCAGCTTTGTTTAATAACGACTATGAACCAATATTCGCAGGAACAAACTTCTGTCTTAGAAATGATATCATTAAGAACAATGTCACAGCTTTCCTCGAAGATGAACACATGCTTCATTTCGCTCCATCGATGATCGGCCAGAAACAAACTGTCACTATGCACGTAATAAATCCAACACCTATACCAGTGATAGCAGATGTAACTCTCAAGCCAAAGACTAAATCAGGAATGTCAACATTCCCATTTGACGTCAACAGCAAACAAGTTTCAATTGACGCGAATGGATCAGTTGATCTTTCAATTTCTTATTCACCGAATTTTGAAGGCTCTTTCATTGGATACTTCGAGTGTGTTGCTCGTGGATCTGTTGATCCTAAAGGCTCAATGCTAAAGTTCGTTGTAGAAGGAATTGCAGCTCTTCCAGCTATTACTACAGATAAATCTAAGAACATTCCAATGGGGAGAGTTCTCGTTGGCAGCACAAGAGAAAGAGTTGTCGCTGTCAAAAATGAAGGCCTCATCCCTGCTACATTTACAATTGTACAAAAAGCTGCTCCATGTTTTGTTCTTAAAGAAACAGAAACTGAAGTTACTCTTAGTCCAGGAAGACAGTTTTTGCTTACTTCAATTTTCACGCCCCAAAAGGTCCAAAGATATTCATTCGAAGTCAATCTTAATGTCCCAGACAATCCAAAATGCACGCATTCATTCGTTTTCGCTGGTGAAGGCTTCTTAGATGATTTAATTTTCGAAGGCGATGCAACATTCTCCGAAGACTCTGACATTTCATTCGCAAACACTGTCATAGGAAGAAAGGCTGATTCCTCTTTCTTAGTCAGAAATATCAGTTCCACTGATGTCAGATTCCTTTTGCCATTACAACATGACTTCACTTTCTGCCCAAGAACAGTCCATCTTATGGCCGGCCACCAGATAAGAGTTGACATGTCTTTCTTCTCTGACAAACCTGTTAAGCATCAAGGTGTTAAGCTGCCTGTTTCGTGGATGAAATTAGAACAATGTGCGGGAGACTGGGATGATTCAGCAAACCAGAAGAACAAGAGTGTGACAAATAGCGAACCTGCTTTCAAGATTCTCGGCCAGAAGCAAAAAGATTTATATTTGAGAGTGACAGCAACAGCTGATGTAATTAAATACACAATTGACACACAATCGATTGACTTCTCGCCAACTTTGATGTACGAGTCAAGATTTGTCGAAGTGAGAATGACTAACACATCATCGATCAGACTCGAATACGCGTGGGAGCTACAACGCTTCAACGCTTTAAGAACTGACTACGCGACAACAAGGAAACCATGCTTTAAAGTCATACCACATCAAGGAACAATTGACGGTGGAAAAACAACAGTTTTCAAAGTTGTTTTTGCGCCAGAAGAAGTTGATGATTTCACTGCTGAGTTCATGTGCAAGATTCCTTTCTTAATTGGCGCTCCACCTGCTTTATTAATGAACGGAATCTCAAGGCGTCCATTATGCCACTTCGATGTCGATGTATCTGATTATTTGACGAGAAGACACCCAGCTTACATCGACAATCCACTACCAGATGATATCCAAGTCATTGAACTTTATTCTAAATGCGTTGGCAACAAAACAATCAAGAAATTCGACGTCATCAATCCAACGTCGATGCCGTACGAAGTTAACTGGAAATGCGTCGACGAAAACCCTTCAGCAATACAATGCCAGATGTCTGCAGCACTGATATCTGCCGGAAGAAGATATTCATTCGCATTCTCTTACTTACCGACATCGGTAAGAACAGTTGAGTCAATGTGGCTCTTCTCAATCCCTATTCATAATATAGCAAGGCATATACTGTTTGTAGGAAGAATTATGCCTGAATAAATAATATTTGTTATTTTTTGTTTATAAATTTATCAACAATTTTTACCATTTATGAAAAATATCAAAAAAAAAAAAAAAAAAAAAAGCATTAGCTATATTTACATAGACAATGGAATACTTAAATTACATAATTAAGCAACACACTTCTTATTACTAAACAGCACTTCTTCATTGCTTTGTGTTTAAATGGAGACATATCATGAAAAATATATTATAAAAATGAATGATTTTTTCAGAATTAGATGATTATATTTCAAACATGCTACGGAAAGATATATTGATATGTTCCTGTTATACGTAAATATATAAATTTTATATAAAATAGTCTTACAGATCTTTTGTAAAATAATAAAATAAGTCTCCATGATTTATTAAAGAATCATATTTTTGCAAAAATTGATTATCTGATTATATATTGTTTGTACATCCTATTTTTGATAAAATTTTGATATTAAACAAATCAAAAATTAAAAAATCGAAATTAAAAACTGATGGATACAACTGAGAGTTTTTCTGACTTTTTCGATAATGATCCTTGTGGAATTACACGACAAATTACAGTATTTCCTACTACTGTAGATTTCCATCCAACTTTTCCGCAAGTTCCTGCGAGTTTTACTGTTCTTATTGCAAATCCATATCATTATCCACAGGCAGTTAATATTTCTTTCAATGGAGACAAATGTTTTTCGACTTCCTCTCCACAATATGTAATTCAACCAGGCGAAGTTCGCTCATGCGTCGTTATTTTTAATCCAAAATCACCAGGAAAATTCAAAACAATGATGAAAGTTACATCAGATGATAATGATCCATGCGTTGTTTCGATTCAAGCTAATTGTTTTCCATCACCATTAGTTTTTCCGTTTGAAGAAATTCAATCTTTCGAATTTAACGATATTTCTACAGAATTCACTTTCACACTTCACAACAAGTCGATAATAGATACTATTCATGTCGTAACTACTCCAAATTCTTCATCTTTTTCAATAACGAATCCATCAATCGAATTAAAACCAAAAGAATCCGCAGATGTTACACTTCTTTTCAATCCTAGAAACATCGAAACTAATTTACACACACTTAATGTTCAATGCGCTGAAACTGGAGATTCTTTTGATCTCGAATTAAATGTAGGAAGGATTAGACAGACAATAACTGTTGATTTAGGAAATATAAGTGTCGGAAAATCTGTATCAAAGACAATTTCGCTTCCAAATGCAGTACAACTCACAGAAATTCAACCGCCATTTTCAATATCAGCAGAAGAAAACAATTTAAACAGTACAGAAGTGTCAATCAATGAAGATTCAAAGATGGATGTCACTGTTAAGTATTGCAGCAAAGAAGAAGGCGCACACATGGAATTTGTCGAGTTTGAAGATTTCTTTTTACTTCTCAAAGGACAATCATTTATTCCATTCTTTTCTATCGATAAGTGTCAGAAGAAGGATAATGTCACTGTATTATCAAATCAAACGGACCAAGTTCAGATTTGCAAAATTTCATTTTCAGAAAATTTCGAGAATTTCACTGATATTAAGCTAAAACCGAAGCAAACATACGAGGTTAAGATGAACAAAATGTCAGATTTATATGTTTCATGGAAGAAAAACGATGATTTGATAATTGATCATTTTGAATTGCCGAAACAAGACATTCCAGTCACAATAATCAAAGAAACTCCAACAGCTTTATCCAAAAAGAAATCAACAATTCCAATAACTCTGAATAATAATGGAGATTCACCAAGGCATGTTACATTACAGCTTGAGCATTCAGATTTCGCCTTAGATGAAAACTATAAGACTCTTGTTTTGCCACCACACACAATGCAGAGCGTTAACGTTACTTTTACACCAACAAAATCTCCAAAATCGAAAGCATCACTAAAACTCATCGACAAATCAAACGTAACAAAACTTAGCTTAGAATGCGGGCTTCCTTTAATCTGCGATAGGCCGTTCATTCCTTTCTTCGGGGCCTCCAAGTATGAAGAACTGCAGGAGACAGTAACAGTCACAGGAGCGAATGACATCGAAATTATTTCACCTGATTTCTTAAAAACCGATTTCGACGAAGAAACTCACAAAGCAACAATAGAATGCGGAGATATACCAGAGTCAACTATTTTAACGGATATAACATTTTCTTCTGAATCATCAGCATCAATAAATGTTCCAGTTATTGCATACAGGGGCTCATCTGATTTGATTTTAACTCCGCCTGCACCACTAGAAAAAAGGAAAGGTTTGCTGACAACAACAATCGAAGTCATAAACAAAGGCATGAGATCTGGCTTTGTTATATTCACAGGAGCAAATGAGAACAAGAGAGAAATTCATGCTTCACCGAGTTACGCTGTTATTCCGGCAGCAAAAAAGATGAATTTCAAGTTCATTGTTGACGAAGGAGAAGGCGAAGTAAAGATTGAAATGCACAGCGGCGATGAAATCATGAGACAAATCAGGGCACTTCTCAGGCCAGACTCTTTCTATGCAACTCAGTTTAGTGATGTTAAAACACGTGACGAGATTTCTTTGTTCACAGAAAACAAAAAAGTTTTCGATGAAAAGTATTTCACGAAGATTTTCAAGTCGTCGCTGAAAAAGAAGATTATTGTTTTATCTGAAAATGAAAATTATTCTGAAGCAGAAATACTCAAAGAGTTCAACGATGAGCCAACATTCAGCATTTCAGAAACAAATATTGATTTTGGCAACATTCAAGTGAAACAAGAAAGAAAATCGATTATAACAATCGAAAATTTGTCAATGAAACGAACGAAAGTCAATTTATCTCATCAAAGCAAAGATATTCATGTTCCTTCTCTGATTAAACTGAAGCCTAACGAGCAGCAGCAGTTTACTGTTGTTTTTATTCCACAAAAAAGCGGAAAATTCACAGAAGAAATTCAAATTCAAAATGAGGCAGAAACAAAAATCATTAAAATCTCCGCTGATGTTGAGGAGCCGATGGTCCAGATAGACACGCTTAACTTTGGCACATGTGCTGTAGGAAGGCTGCACAGAGGCAAGCTACAAATCTCGAATAGAAAATCATCAGCTGTTGTCATTGAAGCAGTTGTCGAGCAGCCGTTTTATCTTCCGATCAAAACAGTTGAAATTGAAGCCGGCTGTTTTGTTAAATTCCCTGTGCATTTCATTCCGAATGTGATTGGCCCTTTCCAAGCTAAACTCGAATTCAAACCTGATATTGCACCGCCATTCTCTGTGATCTTAATAGGTAATGGAGAAAAATAATTTTGTAATGTATTTATTATAATAATAAAACATGTTTTTTATTGTTGTTGTATTAATTCTTCATTTATGATATTTTTGTCATGTAAAACATGTTTTTGACAGATGTAAAACTATTGAAGTTTATGACATGTAAACTTGTTTTTGACATGTAAAATTCAATTTTCAGAGGTTTTGATGTGTAAATGTATAAATCTGTAAAGTAAAATTTCATGTCAAAATATTAGAAAAGGTTAAATTCATGAGTGAATTTAAAATTAACTATAAGAAAGCTTTTGTTTAGATATGGACTAAATATATCAAATAATATCATGGGAATTAAAGATTTTCATAAATTAAGTCCTTCTTCTTGTGCTTCGTCAAAATGACGAATAAAATAGACATAACAATCAAAACTGCATCAACAATCCAGACAATGATTTCACGGGTTGATGATGGGACATCATATGGAACGGCGTCAACAAGTTGCTTAAGAACACTGCCAAGACGGTATCCAGCAAGGGCAATACGGTCTTTGCACTGTGTACGAACTCTTTCGAAGTAGTCTTCTGATGGCCAACCATACATTGGTGTATCATATCCAACCTTTACAGCAACATCGTATGATTCGTTATGCCATTTATATGGTTCGTATGTTTTGAGATCGAAACTCTTTCCTGTAAATCTTGATTCTGGAAATTCCTTAACGAAGTTTGTAGCATTGCTAGAGAATTCATCACGGAACTTAGGAATCAATGGATTGTAAATATTGTAGAGTAAACCAGCAGAATCCCATAAGAAGTGAATATTATTACAAGCTGAACCGTAAACGCAATTTAATTTATAGCCGTTGCCACCAGCATCACCTCTACGGAAGTTATCATTAGTAAATAAAGCAACATTGTGGTGTGGTGTGTGAACATCAGCAACAAAATGGAGAATTGATCTAAGATGGAAAGCCCAAACCCATGGGTCTGTTGTAGTTGGGTTTGTGAGTGTCCTCCAGGCGTCTTCTAAGTATGTTGTAACGTTATATGTTGGGGGCGGAATTTCAACGTCGTCTCCTTTGACAATTGGGCCGTCTGAGAAATGCCACAAACCCATAACATCCAATTTATAGGAATCTTTTAAGTCATCTTGCCATGTTGTTGACTCTGTTATTGTTTGAATTGGAAGCTGTCCGTATCTCAAAATGCCTTCAAACTTCTTTCGTTCAGAAGAAGAAAGCATGTTCTCTGCGATGCGGCCAATCATCATGTGTGAGTGACCCCACCATGATGAAGATAAAGAAAGCAACAAAGAAAGCATTTTTGATATGACCAAGTTTGTAAACATCTCAAAACCCAAAATCCGTACGATGAAATTCGCTTCAATCTTCTTGATCGATTCCTTTCAAAATTGGGGGATCAAAATAACGATGGTTTTAGCCTTCTCATGAAGCAGAAATCATTGGAATCATACGAATATTTTTTTGTCTGGGTAAATGTTATTAAGGGTGCACCGTATTGTAAAATGTAAACATCACAATTTTTTTCATGCTAAAAATCATGATGTTCTTGAACCTAATTT
>MRSU01011243.1:0-10397 GCA_008369845.1 Trichomonas gallinae
ACGATACCCTTGTCCTCGTTGTAGATGACGAGTGGGCCCTTCTTTGTCTTGTAGGCAGCACGGCGGAACTTGCCCTTGGAGGAGCGGTGGACTGGCTGGTCAAGAACGCGCTGGACATCACCGTAGACGCCGAGAGCCTTGAGGAGGGCGACAGCATCACGTGTGCGCTTGAGTTCCTGGACGGCATCGACAACAACGATTGGGACTTCCTTGATCTCACCGAGGACGTGGCCACGAGCCTGGACGAGTGGGACAACAGCTGTAGCGGCGATGGCAGAGGCGATGGCGAATCTGCGCTGGCGGGTTGGGACTGGGCGGAACCAGCGGCGCTGAAGGTTTGGTGGGGCGAAGCGGTGACCACCACGGCAGAAGTTAGCGTAAGCACCCTGGCCATTTCTGTTAGAGCCGGAACCATTGACACGTGGAACACGAGCCTTAGCGCGGCCTGTACCCCAGGAGATAGCTGAGACCTTCTTACCAGCCTGTGGGTCTGTGCCGTATGGCTGCTGAGCATTCTTGGAGAGATTGACGAAGACCTCCTTGACGACTTCAGCGCGGATTGGTGTAGCGAAGACCTTTGGGAGTTCGACTGTGGAAGCTTGCTTGCCTTCCTGTGTGAGGACGTTCACTGTGTGGCGAGACATCAACAAAAAAGGAAGAACCAAACAGACCTCCTCAAATTTGTTAAGGTGTAAACTTGGGCCTTGGTCATCCTTTTGACTAACGTCCGAGGTAATCGTGTTTTTGGCATCTTCTATAAATAGTGAATCTGTTTTCCATAGTAAATCTTTCCTTTCTCAAAATATTTGACCGGGGAATGATAATTTGTCATGTAAATTTTTGTAAATGACAATTTTTTTTTCATCTCTCCATCACACTCTTCAACATATATTCACTACTAAATATATTAGATCATCTGATTAAATTAGAGTATATCAATGAAATCTACCATGTTTTAACAGCTAATAACAAAAACGTAGATATATCTTCGTAATCTCTCACAATTTGAGCAAAATGACTCGAATAATATAATTATATACATCTACATTACCTGTGTAACCATATAAAATTCCTTGTTCTTGTTGAGATTTTCATTGAACGTAATATATCTTCTGAAATTGCAGATTGATTTGATGAAAATAGATTTAAAATGCGTGAAAATAGCTAATATATCATGTTTACAAACAAAAAATTAATACAATACAAAAACTAATATAAAAATGTATGAGAGAATGCCCTAATATTAAACACCTGACTCAGATGCAGCAGATGCGCCTGAATCGATCTGGCTAGATAAATCTTCGTCGATTATAGCCTTAGTCTGCTTGTTTAATGTGCAGCCAGTGATGCAAAGGTAGAAACAATTCATAATTATTGTGAATCCAACTGCTAACTGAAGGAAAGACTCGAGCAAGTAAAATTGAACAGTACTCTCACATGTATGGACTTCTGAAGAAATGTTGCAGTTCATTGTTGCATCTTTGCTCCAGCATTGGCAGTTGTGTTTTGTCATAAAATCTTGTGGATTTGAAAAATATAAATCCTTCGCCTTTGATACATCAGATTGAGCAAGTAATCCAAAGCCTTGAATGAAAAATAGTGTGGATTCGAACAAATAAAATATTGCTCCTATGTACAACAAAGGGCGATACCACGTGAGTGTCATTATAATAACGAGCACTGGTATAATGAGGGATGAGAATCTGAATATCTGGGTAAATTCTTTTGATATGTACTGTGTTGACAAGAAAGAAAGAAGAAATCCAGCACAAATTATAAAAATAGCGCCAATAATTAAGTAAAACTTGGTTTTCTGTTGAGTGTGATAGCTGTTGTCTATTTCTTTAACTGTATTTTTTGGCTTTTTAGTAGCTTCTTTCTTGATTGTATTCTGTTCTTGAGGTGGAACGCTTGGTTTTTCTACATCTGGCTGATGTTTTGCTTCTGCTTGTTTAATCTTGTTGAGTTTATGGCTCTTGTAATAAGACCAGAACTGCGACATGTTTGTTTTTTGATGAATATAAATTGTAAGTCCAATTTTGATACAAATTATGATTTAAACTCGCATCATAATTTGTATTGTAAGTTTTTGGCACATATATGGATTACTGGGTAATAATAGCTATTAATTTGTAATCTGAATTCAAATTCAATTTTTTTGTAGCATTAATATATACATAATACATAGAGCTGTTTTCTTCATTTTTCAACTTTTCAATGAGTTGAAAATCTATGATTTGTTTTCGCATCATCAGTTCTTGATTTTCAGAATATGATCCAAATCTGCGAAATATATAAATTTCGACGCTAACATGATATTTTATATTGGAAAATGCCTTTCGTTATATTACTTCTATAACCGTTTATATTTATATTAATTACATGACATATTATTTTGTTTACATGACAAAGTTATTGATTATGATCCCATCAGGAATAATTTTTAACTTCTCTAAATACTATTAAGCCAAATTACATAATCCTTTCCAAATTCTATGCAGTTCATTTGACATTTCATGAAAACTTATTATATTTACATGACAAAATTATTATTTTCTATATAATACGGGCGTGAAATTGCTTTGAAAGTCGAATTATATGACATTTTGATATTTTACATGACAAATTTAGTTATTATCCCATAATAAGTAATAATTCACTTCATGTGATGCCATAGCACAATTTTACACAATTTATTCAAAATTATCAGCAATTCATTTGACATTACAAAAATAAAAATATACGTGATCATTAACAATATTTACATAATTAACATTCATCAACAGGTCTTGGATGTGCAACATCCTTGAGTTTGCGCGAAAGACGCATAGCTTCTGATGTATTTTTATATATATATCCTAAGAGAATTCGGCACTGGTCTTCATATGTTGGATCATCTCTTCTGAGCTGAAGCTCCAAAAATTCATCAAATCTCTCGATTAAAATTTGCAAAGCAGCCAATGAGGCTCCTGTTGGATTTCTAGCCGCGAGACGCTTAATTGTCTTAAGCATATTTTGTAATGATGGTCTAAGTGGTGATGGAGCTAAATCAATTCTTGATTCATCGAAATCTAAGTCGATATGCTCCTTTTTCTGCAAGAATTGATCGAAACGTTCAGCAATATCTTTAGATTTCTTACTACTTGAAACACTTGTAATTGATTTAGCAAATTTTGAATCTGAATCAGCGAATCCTTCTGATTTATCTCTTTCAGAATTTTGTATTTCATCATTATTCATGTTACTTTCGTTGTGAAAATTGGAATCACCTTTGTGCTTATCAGGTTCATCTTCTCTTTCAGAAGTTTCTGGTGAAATTTCAACTGGGGAGAAACTGTTACCACCTAGTAGGCTAACAATTGAGCTGTCATGGTTGTCATCGCCTTCTGGTAACTTTTCAGGTGTTTTCTGGTTATTCATAAATAATGTACGTTTAATTTATCAAAATATTGAATTCGAAAAATCTGTCATGTAAAATATTTCCGACACATAAATTAATTGTAATGTCAAAAAATAAAACATTTGTTTTAAATCATTTATATAGATTAGTAACTCAAGAAATACAAAATAACAAATCTTATTGAAGATTTCATCTTTTTTTAGACACTGGTAAGAGCGAGTGCCACTTGTCTTACCAGTGTCTAAAAAAAATAGAGATTCAGATTGTTTCAGGCGCCATATCTGACGCTGGCACAATTTTCTAATATTTCTTCAAACTCTTTATCTCCAAAATTTAGTATTTTATTTCACAATGCAGCATCATAATCTTTTGAAAATCTGACATGTAAACTCATCACTTTTCGTTACGAATTTCGATACAGAACAATAAAAGTTGATTTCATAATATCTTTTATTAACCAATAACTTCATATTGCAAGTTTGCCGATAAAATCGATTTCATTTAAAAGAGATGGAGATAATAATGACTATAGAATGCAGCACCAGCAATTGCTGCTAGGATTAAACCATGGATGCTTCTCCTGTGGAGTTCTTGTCTCATGTTAGTCAAACGAACGTTGTCAGAGTCGCCAGCAAGTGTTTCCTGTGGGAATTTCTGGACAACTTTGAACTTAAGACGATCTGTGACAGCGCGAAGTGCTTCAATGCCATCTGGATGCTTTTCGTTATACCGAACCCATCCATCAACAAAATCTGGATCGTTGTTAGCGAGACGAATAAGCTGCTGATGAAGATAATTTGGACGATCTTCATTGAGTGTAATTAAAGCTCCAGCGAGTCTCTCTATGTTCTTAATGCGCATAACCTTCGAGAACTTTTCGAAAACTATAGAAACATGCTTAGCGCGATTTGTTGATTGATCTGAAACGAGACGATCGATGAGAGCGTAGTGGAATGCTGAAATTTCTGGATCCTTGTACTTCCTGAGTGCATTCATCGAGCAGTGGGCGGCACAAACAGACATTGGACCGTAAGCAACATCAGCATTTAAGAAAACTTTGCTGAATATGGTAAGGACGAAGTCACCTTTTGGCGGCTTTGTAGAGTTTTCGATAACATATGCGAAGAGGAAGCCTAGAGCATGAGAAGCATCTGGAATTTCATTGATGTCAAGTTCTACAAGATCTTTTGTGAGAAGATCTGGCTCTTCACAAAGGATGTGTGATATAAGAAGTAAAGCACCATGTCCTGTTGGCTTCTTTCCTTTCAATGATTTGAAAACACTTTTAAGGAGCTGTTTTATGTCTTTCTCTGGTAATTTCGTGTAGATCTTAAATGCTTCGTTAAGGATTTCTGGAGAAACGCGATCATTGAAGCATGTAGTTCTTGCTTTAAGGATTTCGAGGTAATCATTAGGTGTTAAGTTGTCGTATGTATCAAATTTATAATCGTATGTTCTTGAGCTCTTAATTGGACCGATGAATTTGTTCATTGCTGAGCCTAAATCGGCGAGAGTTTTAACATTTTTGCATAATGTTTGGAATTTACCAAGAGTTGTTGATGGATCTTCCTTTACTTCAACGATTTCCTCCTCCTCTTCCACCGGAACATCGTCAGAATCCGATTTCAGGGCGTTGAAGGCGTTAGTGAGTGTTTGTACCTTTCTCGACATTGTCACGTTTTATATTCAACAAATTTCAAAATCGATCAAAAACTTAATATTTAACATTCCTATACCATATTATATTATAATATTCAATTATTTTACAAAAATCATCTATATCTCGATGGTTTTACTAGTTGTATTATATCCTAGCAATGATTTAGTAATAAATTTTCTATAGCATTATTATAGTATAGGTTTCGGAAAAATTAATCGAAAATATTTTTATCGAAAAAAATACTTTGGATTTGATAAGAATATGAGCATCTAAATCAAATAAATACGTATAATAGCGTTCTTATAGCATTTAACATATAGAAGCTGCAAAAAATATTTTAACAAAAAAAATTATTTAGGATTTGATAAGAATAGGATTGTTTAGATCGAGTGAATATATATAAATAACACTTTAATAACATTTAACAAAGATAATTTGCAAAAAATATTTTGAATTCAAATTCGATAAGAACAACAATCATAAAATTGACAATAAAACCATCGAAGCATGCTGGATTATTCATCATTAAATAGATCATATCTTTAAATAAAATTTTCATCCAACATATTTTGCAAGTTCAGCAGCTTGCATAGCTAGAATTGCTCTATTTCTAGTATCCAATGCCTGAAGTGAATCAATTTTTGCTTGCATATCATTAATAATAGAGAAAATATCTGCTCCATATGTTTCTTGATATTTTTCGCATGCAGCACAAATAATATCAAGAGTATTGTCTAAGTTCATTGATGCGCTTGATAATTTCTGTCCAAAGACAGTGGATAATCTAAATATTGTGTCTTCTGATATTGGATTGATTTCTTGTACAACAGGTGGTTGAGATCGTTCTTCTATAAGCATTTGAGCTAATTTTGATGAAATTGAAACTTCGCGGATGAAATAAGATTGTAATTCTTCATATGGTAATTTTTGATTTGAAATTACTGACTCAATTGATTTTTTGCGTTGGTCGTAATCGACATTCAGCGTTAAAATCGATTTCATCGAATCAAATTTATTTGGTGAAGCGCGCAAGCCTTTAATTGAGCTAACTGTCTTTTCTGCGCGTTCAATTATCATGTCTTTGTATTTATTTTGAGTTTGTTCTTGAATCATCGAAACTAAAAAATTCGCGTTATCTTTAATAATGCCGCAAAGTCGCGAAATTATCTTCTCATTGCGTTTGAGAATCGATCTGATGAAGTTAAATAAACTTTGGAGCTTGTTTGATAAATCTTCATTTTTAATAATTTCAGTTATTCGCTTTGTTGCTCCTTCATCAAAGTCATATGTATCCAGAAGCTTATTTATTTCCTGTAAAATGACTTCATCTATTTGTTTGTTGCTTATCTGTGACTCAAAAGATTCTATAATCGAATCTTTAGCTTGTATCTGTTTTTTGAGTGATTCATTTTCAAGTTTAAGCGCATCTAGTTGTGATTGTATATCGATACTTACCATAGAAGAAATGTCTTGCTCAACAATATCATAACTATCGAGAAGCTCCATGAAAAAAATGAAAATAATTTATCAATTATATACAAAATATTCTAATTTAATAAATACTACTGATAATTTATCTATATAATGTAATTTGGAAAAAAAATAAAATATAAAAAAAACAAAAGTGTTAATTAACCAAAAGTAAATTGCTAACAAGCAAAATAATACAACAACAGCAAAAAAATTAATATTTGTGTTTTCATCTGGAGGAATATGTTATTATGAATAAAATCATTGTTGAAAATCGAAATATATTATACTATAGAACTATTTTCGTGCACAGATTATCAATATAAAGCGTCACCACCTTAATTTTGCAGGCGGGAAAAAGCAAATATATTTGGAGGAGAATTACAAATTAAGAACTTTGAGGGGTACCGCTTCAATTACAGATTCCCATCCTGGAATTCCGTAAGCTATATCATCCATGAACTCGTTGGGAGTGTAAACTCTTGTCGTGAAGAAATTCATCTGCAAATTGTTCTTCTTCGCGAGAATTCGCAAAGAATTTAATTCTGAATGTGTGCATCCACCAATAAAACCAACAAGAACCGGCTGCGATGGGTCAAGCTTGCCAAGTTGAGTAATTGAAACGCTGCGCGCGCTTAGTGTCTTCCTCATTGAGTCGATTTCGTTCTTGACAACTTTCTGGACGATTCTCGTCGTCAATGGAACAAAGCCATCATACATTTTGACTTCATCGTCAATGAGTCCGTATTCCTGGCACAGTGCCTTGAATGTGACAGTTTTCGGAGCATCTGGAACTAAAAGTCCCATTTGCTTTAATCGCATGAGAAATGGAATCTGTTGCAAGCCATAATTAGCATAGATTCTCTGAACGAGGGATTCGTATCTATTATTATCTGTTGTCGTAGGATTTAATTGATGTTCGAGGCAGATTATTCTAGAGATGTACCTGAAGTCTGCTCCATAAAGGAAAAGCTTTTCTTCGATTGTATTTCTAGCTTTTTCGCCTCCTTTTGATCTTTTAATTAAATCAAGTTCTTGGCTGTGAATTTCGCGACGGAATGGATTCAGGCGGGTTTCAGATAGAATGTTATCTATGATACTTGAGTAGTCACGTAATGATTCATGCATTTTCTTGAAAAATTCTGATAAATTTCTGAATTCACCGCCAATTTTCGTAAAATCTTTCTTTTCATTTGACTGCTTGAGCGAATACTCGACTTGTGCTCTTTTCTCATTAACCATATCGATGAATTCGCGATAATTAAGCAACCTAAATTCCGGATATAATGAATCTGACTGACTATTGAATGTGTGGAATCTACGATCTGAGCCATCAATAAATGACGTGCATCCGTAAACAATTCCGTATAATTCTGCAATAACTCCTTCAATACCAGATTGAGTTAATAATGGAGTAATGAAATCAACATTTCGGTCAATCAGAATGAGATTTGTTTTACCAGACAGTGAATCATCACCAAGATGCTTAGCGCAAATCGCTGATTTATCGCCAAAAGCGGTGATGCTTGCAAAACCATCACAGTTGTATGAAATGGAGTCTAGTACAGAATTTATTTCGGAAATAGCCGTCAATTCGTTAAAAGCGAAAAGTCTAGGAATATAATTATTTGAAATCATTGTACAAATGTCTGTATCAAGTGGAATTAAATTGATATCAAAGGATTCGATCTTAATATTCGAAACTTTGGCATTTTTATTTGTTTTTCCGTATAAACAATATTCTGCAGATGGATAATAAAGTTCCTCGTCCATTAAATATGCTGCAATGGATTCTGTGAGTCTTGGTAATAACATTATCGTAACATCTGGCTCGCGATTCTTTTCTTTGATAATCTCAGCATTTTTCGCTATAATGGTTTTGATCTGTTGTATATCTGGAAATAGCAAGAACACGTATTTGTCTGTGTCGTTGAATTCGAGATTGAAATGTCTAGAAAGCATTTGACCGAAATCGCTAACAAGTTGGCTATATGTATCGATAATATATCTGTTTATGATGAACATGATGCGTGGATCGCACTTAAGTTTATAGCCCTTATATGTCTGTATGAAATTTTTGATTCTTTTACTGTTGATATAATCTATACTTGAGAAATTCATTTTTTGAAGAAAAAAATTGACAGAGATGATTTTTTTTCGAAATTTAAAGATTAATCGATTTATAACAATAAAATATTCAATATAACACATACAATGCTGGTGATTCATACTCATTATCGTTTTTTGGCTCGTTCCCGTTTCTCTACCTTCTCAAGCGATCATCATTCATGTCTACTATCAATGCATCTCTAGATCTCACAACATCGTTCAGACACTCATTACTCATACAGTACAGCATCAACATGACCCGATATGGCCTCGCTTGACCCGAAGTGCACTTCTTCTCGATACATACTTTAGAGTTCTCTGCTGGACAGGCTCAGGCGTCGCAGCATGGAGAAACGAGAACCTTCATCTCGAAGAAGACTACAGGAACATCAAGTTGATGCTCGAACCGTTGCAAAGTTGCTCATTCAGGACATATTCCAAACACCGATCCTCATCACATGCGATCAGGACTCTTCACTCTCAAGATACATGATGGCACGATGCCACCCATCCAACTCAGGATACAACGGACTTGGAGTCTCCCAGGATAAACTCTTCGGCAATGAATCATCTCACTCAAAGTTGCAGTTAACAAGTAAAAGTGATTTTATTAATCATCTCCAATAACACGCAAAACTAACAATACTATATAAATAATAAGTATACACGATCCATGCAAATTTCTCAAGATAACAAATATTAATTTTCAATTGATGAAATGACGAAATCTCTTTTGGCTGTTGGAAAATTGTATTATAAAAGGAAACTGTTTAGTTAATAAAAGATTTTAATTTTATTGGATATAATCGATTTACCAATTTTTCTCTATTTTGTGCCTCTTCTGAGTGGTTTTAAGTGTCATTGATACATTGGCTTCAAATTATCATATGTTATTCATTATCTATTACTCTATATATATATTCTTGCTCATTCAAAATTGCCCGGTACCGAAATGCGGAATGAAAGTATATATCAGATTTGACACGTAAAGTACCCAAAAAGTGACAGAATCAAAACAGGGGAGGGTTAAATAAAACAGGGAAGGGTTAAATAAGGAACAAACCTGTTGAATGGAGAGTAGCTTGTATTTGGATTAGGAATGTAAATTTTAGTTCCTACTCCAGTTTGATCTGTTTTCGAAGCTTTAATCAAGAATATCTTCGATTTGAAGATTCAAAACTTCATTTGAACGATGAAATGAGTAATAACCTAGTGATATGAATGCAAGAAGCTCAAGTTTTTTTTAACTTCTTCATTAGAAATATTTGCAAATTTAGTCAATATTTCTGACGATAAAGGTGATTTAGCAATTGGACAACGATTTGTTTTCATTGTTCGTTGAAATACAACCACAATCTCTTTGAGATCACGAGAATTTGTAAAATAGTCTAAATTTTGGTCACGCAAGATCTATCTTATTGCTGTTATATAATTCTTTAAATAACCGTAAGTCGTGGAAGTATTGTGTTCATGATAGGCAACAATGAAAGCAGAGACTTTTTCGAAATTTAAAGGAAAAGGTTCATCTTCAGGGAAAAACTTCTTGAGGTACATTTGAAAACTGTTCATCATACCCTTCGAAGAGTGTTAGGCGCTATTGTATTTTGCTGCATTTCTTGGGTTTTTTTGAGCATATCTTGCTAAGCTCATTTAGCAAAAATGAGATAACTCTTGAAAGAGGAGTACCGGACAAATCCAACTAACCTTATTTCAATTTGACATGTAGAGTGTCAGAAATGCCACGTAATGATTTGTAAA